>VMDO01002918.1:0-54610 GCA_007922755.1 Pedetes capensis | reverse complement strand
CTCTTGGGATAAAACTTCCGTCAGAGCCGTTGTCCAAAGGAGCTTCTCTTATGTGAGTAGCAGAGGAGACTGCTGAGGATATCATTCCTACTTGTATAAGCTCAAGACCTGACAGTAGGTAGAAATAATTTCACATTTTAAGACATGTTTTTCTTATGAAAATGGAGTACTTCTCAAAAGTTGCCCCCAAATTAGATTTTGATTAAAACATACACATAGTCTTTTCTCTCCTCCAGTATAATGTTTATGAAATGAGAGATGTTAGAGGAAATGTGATATAATCCTATGCAGTATCTCCTGATTACAGGCATCCATTCTCCATACCCTTCCTAAACACATACTGTGTTCCAAATTGCTATGGGCCAGGAGGGAAAAAGACATGAGACATGGTTCCTACCTGCAAGGAACTTACAATCTATAGGCAAGAGGTATAATTCAGCCAGCAGGTAGGCGAGAGAGGCAGGACGTACAATGGACCGTAGAGTATGGTTGTTTCCATCAGCCAGGGATGGAATGTTTGTGGAAAAGCATCCCATAAGAAGTGATGAGAGATAACTCTGAGGTAACAGAGAACCTATTTCCTGTCTTTTAGCACTTAGTACTGTGTGAAGATTGGTAAGGCCTTGGTATGGGGTGATCAGATCTACTCCCATTGCCTCCACCACCATCACTATATGCCGATCTCTTTCTCCTCACCACATGGGAATGTTAAGGAACAAATCCTTGGTCTACAGTTTGTCTCCACAAGGATGTCTTGAAGGCCTCCAAGTTTAAGTGTCTACAGTTGAAACCAGGATCACCTACCGTGTACCACATCTTGTGTCCCAGGACACCTGCTTTGGTAGATGTCACAGGCTGCTTCCTCAGCCTGAAAACCTGCAGATCATCCTTTGCTTGTGTCACCACCACATTCCAGAAATCACTGAGAAGTTGATTCTAGCTGTCATTATAGATCCCCTTTGCATTATCCCTTCTTCTCCCCTCCCCCCCATTGCCCCATTGTCATCTTCAGCTATGGTCGTTTCCCACTGGATCTATGATAGTCTCTCAGGTGACATACCTGACCCTCATCTTGTTGTTCTCAAACTTTTTACATAGTGACCAGTGTGATCCTTCTGGAACACCAATCCAAGAACAGCACTCTTCTTTTCTGTTGCTCATTCTTATAGCGCACCATTTTCCCCTTTATCATAGTATTGATCATGCCTAATTGTGATTACTTGGTTGTTGTTGGCATCTCTGCTAGATACTTGGATCTGAGACCACAGACTGCATATGTCAGTATTGTTGACTGCCATATCCTCAGTCCTCCAGCAAAGTCCCTGGAATACAGTAAAACACTGAAAACATGAATGGGTTCATTATTTTAAATGCAAATTTTAATAATTTTCCACAAAATGAATAGAAAGCCTCTAATGTAGCTCTTCGGGCCAAGATTTAGCTCAGTTGATGGGCTGGGATTTAGCTCAGTTGGTAGAGCGCTGTGCTGTAGTCTCTGAGGTCTCGAGTTCAATTCCCAGCACCACAAAAATGGGAGAAGGGCCTGGCAATCCACTCCCAAGGCAATCCCAAAACAGTCGCCATTGAAAACCCTATGAGGGTCGCTATGAGTCAGATACCAACTCGACAGCACCTAACAACAACAATGTAGCTCTTCAGTAAGTGTAGTTAGTCACATTGTAAATTGCTTTTATAGCACATCTTCATTAGATTGTGTACACAGTTATTGTTGTTGTTAGATGCTGTCGAGTTGGTATCCGACTCACAGCGACCCTCTGTACAACAGGGGAAACACTACTGTCAGTGCTTCTCTGCTGTTCATAGGGTTTTCAATGGCAGATTGAATTTTGGGAGGGGGTTGCCAGGTCCTTCTCCCAAGCCTACAGCTTCTGGTGTTCCCAGGCGGTCTCCCAAGCAGGTACTAACCAGGCCCGACCCTGCTTAGCTTCCGAGATCGGATGCCACAGGGTTATAGCTGCAGGCTATGTACACAGTAGGAGATTCTTTTCCTTTTCCTTTTTTTTTTTTTTTCCCAGTACTAGGGTTGAACCCAGGACCTCACACATATTTTATAAGTGCTCTACCCTTGGGCTGCATCCCCAGCCTCCTCCCTTTTCTTTTAAATGTTGAGTCAGAGTCTTGCTAACTTACACAGGTTGCCTGTGACCTTGAACTTAGATCCTCCTGCCTCCACCTACTCAGTTGCTAGGATTACTGGCATGTGCCACTGCACCTGGCACAGTATGAGATTCTAATTTCTGTTGTATTTGGTCTATTAAGAGCCATAGACATGGCTGGGCGCCAAGGTGCACGCATGTAATCCCAGTGACTTGGGAGGCAGAGCCAGAGGCAGTCTGCATAATTTAGCAAGACCCTGTCTCAAAAAAAAATAAAAATAAAAAATAAAAACATGGGCTGGACATCCAGCTCAGTGGTACAGCACTTGCAAAGCATGTAGGTGCGAGGTCCTGAGTTCAACCCCCAGTACAGCAAAAAAAAAAAAAGAGAGAGAGAGAGAGAGAGAGAGAGAGAGTCATAGAGATAAACATTACAAAGCCTGAGAATAAATTTGAGAAGACATATGAGAGGGAAAACCTAAAAAAGAGAAACTGCGCTGCAATATTTATCTTCATGCATGTATTTTTTTCTTTCTTTTGGACTATTCTCTTAAAGTCATTTGCCAGAAATGAGGATTATTGAGCAAAAGAGGAAGTGAACATATTTAATGCTTTTGAAACACTGCCAAATTGTTTGCCAAATGCATTGTACCAACAGATAGCTTTGAGCAACACACAAGGATGTCTGGTTTCCACCCTGGAAGTGTCATTAAAATCTTTTTGCTACTAGAATGCAGTAAAAGGTGGTTCTTCGCCATTCCTGTCAGGTAATGCGTGGTCTTTTTCGGTCTGGGTCCACCTGCATCCCTTTCTGGAGGAGCCTCCTGACCCTCGAAGGCTGTGAGCCTCCCAACGTCAGCAGGCCCCGGGGCACAGCATCACCGTTGTGCAGTGGCAGGGAGGGCAGCGATGGGAAGGCATAGCACAAACCACACCATTGTTGGGGGATGAGGTCGCTGGGATGATGCTGTGAGGAGGGATGAAAAGAACGATTCTCCATTCTCGATTGTTGTGATCGCCAAGGGTGAGCCAACAGCTCCAGCCCGGGAAGGGATGGGTCTTCACCGCGGCCAGATGCTCCTTTCTCCAGCGCTGCCTCCCATTCTTTCTGGAGAAGGGGTGGGGGAGAGCACAGCAGCTGAGGCAGATTAACTTCCATGCCAGTTTCCTCCCTTTGAGTGAGTGCCCTGGGTGCAGGGCATTCAGAATTAGTCACAAACTGTTTAGAAATAAGGACGTGGTTCAAGGTCAGCAGTGTGTAGGAGCCAAGCTTCTGGAGTCTGTGCTCCATTCCTGCCTTTATCTATTCTGGATGGCTGAGCAGAAAGAGCTTTCTTTCCTCTCCTTCCCCACTGCCTCTGCTTTCATTCGGCCCTCATCCTGTTTTGTCTGGGCTGGGGCAACAGCTGCCCGCTTCCTTTGATCTGTCCTCATCTGCACTGCTGCCAGTGTGGTGTTTCTACCTTGCACGCTGTATCTGACCTCCCTCCAGTTTGAACCGTGAGCTGTTTCCCCCTGTCTTCAGGATGAAACCCAAGCTCCCTTTTCAGCCTTTCTGGTCATTTAGCAAGCAGATCCCAAACTGCCTTTCCAAACTGGCTTCCTCCCGTCCTGTGGGCTGTTGTGGCACCTTTGTCCCTGTGCCCTGATCACCCTTCTGCCTCTGTTCTACCTGATTGACTCCTGATCTCTCATCCATCCTCAAGCAGCAGGCCCCTTAGTGATTACCTCTGGGTGGGTTTTTCTGGATTTCCCATGGCAGCTAATCACTCCTGTGCCTTTAGCCCTGTAGGAGCACCTGCACACAAGATTGTGCTTGCTATCATTGTTCTCCCTACCCCAAATCAGGAATTATCACCTTCCCTTTGTATATTTTCATTTGTGAATCCCAAACTCTTAGTATAATATTTTGCATGTAATAAATGCTCTAAAATGTCTCCTTTTCTTCTTTTCTGATAGCCCAGTTGTAAGCTCTCTTTTGATGCATACTTATTTTTAGATCTAAAAGAGAATGTAGTACTACTTAATTCTCTCCTCCACTTCCTCCCCATCCACCTTCTCTACCTTTTTTTTTTCTCCTCCTCTCTTTTCTTTTTTTAATGATTGACAAAACCGAGGGAAGGAATTCACCCTGGGATGCACCCTTGGATTTAATGACAAAGCAAGGAAAAGTATTTGGGGTTCATATTCTTAGGAAACTGGAAAAGAACCTTGAAATAAAGAATTACTACATCAGGTGGAAAGGAAGGAACTAAGAACCATTATCAAGTTCTTTGCTGAGGGCCATATATATATATATATATATATATATATATATATATATATATATATATATATACATATATATATATATATATATGTGCAGCGGTAGCCCTGTGGCATCTGATCCTGTCAGATCTCGGAAGCTAAGCAGGGTCAGGACTGGTTAGTACCTGGATGGGAGACCGCCTGGGAACACCAGAAGCTGTAGGCTTGGGAGAAGGACCTGGCAACCCCCTCCCAAAAATCAATCTGCCATTGAAAACCCTATGAACAGCAGAGAAGCACTGACAATAGTGTTTTCCCTGTTGTACAGAGGGTCGCTATGAGTCGGATACTGACTCGACGGCACCTAACAACAACAACAAATATGTGTGTGTGTGTGTGTGTATACACACACACACACACATACGTACACATATATGTGTATATATATATAATATATATATATACACACACATAATTTTTAATGCAGGCTTTGTTTTTAGATTGCAGCAAATACATGTAACATAAAATTATAGCTCCGTGGTGTAAGTATATTCACACTGTTATGCAACTGTCACCACTATCTCTGTCCCAAACTCTTCAATTTCTCAAACTGAAGCTATGCTTTCTCTCAGTTTGAGCTTTCTCAAACTGTATTACTGCCATTAGGCAATAATTCCCTATTCCTTCATTCCCCCAAAACTCCTAGCCCCCTATGGTTCTACTGTTTGTAAATTTGACTATTCTAAGTACCTCATATAAGTGGACTCATACAACCCCCAGTACCACAAAAATAATAATAATAATAATAATAATAATAATAATAATTATACAACATTTGTTTTTTCCATCATGCAACTACTACATCACCATTGGTTACATTTTAATCAATTTAGGAGGTTTACAGAAACTTTTGACTAATATGTTGTAAAACTCATGCATATTTGGGTTATGTTACCCTATTTTTCCCATGTACTCATGAAGTTGCATACTTTACATTGGGGTTACCCTCTCCCCCTTTATCCCTCTGTGTTGAGATTATCTTTGGCTGCTTATCTCATTTCACATGATTTCCTTAAAATTCATCCATTATTGCGGCATGTGTCAGGATTTCTTTCCTTTTTAAGATTCAGTAATATTCCACTATATGTATATATTGCATTTTGTTTCTCGATTCATCTACCAGTGAACACTTAGGTTGTCTCCACCATTTGACTATTGTGAATAATGCTGCTGTGAACATAAATGTACAAATATGTAGTCAAGTCTCCACTTTCAGTTCTTTTGGGGTCTATATCCAGAAGTAGAATGGATCATATGTTCATTCTATTTTCAGTTTTTTAAGAAACTGCTTTCCACAGTAGCTGCACCATTTTTACATTCCCCCAGCAGTCCACCAAAGCACCAGTTTTTCCATATCTCCACCAGCACTTATTTTCTGTTTTAAAATTTTTTTAATAGTAGCTATCTTAATGGATATGAGGTGGTATGTCTTCGTGGTTTTGATTTATATTTCCCTAATGACTAGTGACATCACCATATTTTCATGTGCTTGTTGACCATTTTGTATATCATCTTTGGATAAATGCTTGTTGCCCATTTTTCAGGCTGGCAGTTTTGTTGCTGTTGAGTTGTAGTTCTTTATATATTCTGCATATTAACCCCTGACCAGATATATGATTTGCAAATACTTTTTCCCATTCTGTGAATTGTCTTTTTTTTTTTTTTTATAACTGGAGGGCTGAACCCAGGCTCTTGTGCATACTTTACAAGTGCCCTACCCCTGAGCTGCACCCCCAGCCCCTCTTATATTTTTTATCTTGAGACGTGGTTTCACTAAGTTGTTCAGGCTGCCTCTGGGCTAGAATTCATGATCCTCCTGCCTCAACCTCCAGAGTCAGTGAGATCACAGGTGTTTGGTGCCATGCCTGGCTGTGTATTGTCTTTTCATTCTGTTGACTGTGTCCTTTTATTCACTGAAATTATTAATTTTAATGCAGTTCACTTTATCCATTTATACTTTTATTGCTTATGCCTTTGACAACAATGATTGTTCCAATAAATCATTGTCAAACCTACTGTCATGAACTTTCATGTTTTCCTCTAAGAGTCTTGTGGTATTGGTTCTTATATTTAGGTATTTGGTCCTTTTTAAGTTAATTTTTGTGTATGGTATAAAGTAAGAATCCAACTTCATTTTTTTGCATGTGATATCCAGTTTTCCCAGTGCTAACTGATGAAAAAAAAAAATGTAACCTTATTTTATATGTCTGATAATCCCGGGATATGTTATAACTAACATTGATGAGAAGACAGAAATTGGAGAGAATCCTAAAAACAAGCCCCTTGGGTGACCTTGGAAAGATAAAGACATGAAAGAAGAGAAGAAAGATCATTTATGATGCCAGGTGAGAGCAAGGAAAAATGAGAAGAGAGCAAAGTAAAATAAAACATGATTTGCATAGGCAGGTAGCCTGGGCAGACTTTCGAGGTGAAGTTAAGAGCTCCCTTCAGAGCCTTCTTTTGCACTTGGGCTCTCCACCTTCCCCTTTCACTCTCTCAAAGTAATTCCCTTGCTTTGCTATCTCTTTGGAAATTCTTCTAAAGCTTTTCCATGGTCTCTCCCCAACCTCTCTCTCAGCCTTATCTGCTGTCACTCCCTTCCTGCCACTGCACCAGAGTGGGGCTGTGTTAATCCCCAATGTTGTGGTAACAGCCAGACCTCACACACCATGGTCATTGTAGTCACTGTATCTTTAGTCCACTACGGTTCTTCCCCAAGCCCTCTTAAAGGTGGAGGCACACAGTGACCTCTGAGATCCAGTGTGTTGTGGTGTAGAGCTGGGTGCTCAGTAAATGGGTCAAAAAGATGACTAAACAGGGTTTTTGTTCGCCTGCACAATCATTCAGCATATACAATATATTTGTTCATGGATTTAAGGCAGTCTTGTGGCATGTTCTCTGCCTACTGGTGACTACAGGCCAGTTGGGAGAAGACAAGACGCATGCACTTGACTTTGTAATATTCTGTATATCATGTAATGCCAGTAACATTCAACAAATGGCAGGAGAGACTGGTTTTCTTCATTTAGGATTAGGATCCTGAGGCTCAGCAAAGTTGAAAGATTTGCCTGAGATCACGTAGCTAACAGGAACCATGGTGGGACTTAAAACTAGATGACTGACTTCAGGCAAAATATTTCACCATGTCAACAACTCCAGTTCTTCTTTAAAATGAAGAGAATAGCGTCTACTTGTGAGTATTAAAAATTACATGGGACTTGACATGCCTAAATCCAAAGGTTAAATGTGTTAGTTAGCTTTCTATCACTGTGACAGAAGACCTGAGAAAATTTAAAGGATAAAAGATTGGTCTTGGTTCATCCTTTCAGAGGTTTTAGTCCATGATCACTAGACTTCATTGTTTCTGAGACCTGTGTTGAGACAAAACATCCCAGCAAGGGGCACTTGGTGGAGCAAAGCTGTTCACCTCAGGGCGGCCAGGAAGCAGCGAGAGGGAGAGAGGAAAGTACCAGGGACAGGATATACCCTCCAAGGACACACCCCCAGGGACCTAATTCCTCCAACTAAGCCCTCCTTCCTAAGGTTTCCCCCACCTCCCAATAACCCACTAAACAGTGAATCCATCATGCATTAATGTACTGACAAGGGCAGAGCCCTCATGATCCAGTCACCTCCCAAAAGCCCCACCTACGAACACTGCTACATAGGGACCAGCCTTCAACACATGAGCCTTTGATGGACATTTCAGATCCAAGCCATAACACTAAGGAATAGTCCAGTTAGAAATAGGATTTAGGACTCTCGCATATATTTCAAACTGTGGGCTTTTTTCAGTTAGTCTTTCTGTAGTCTTTCCTGTGTTCTCATCACATTTTTTTGTGTGTGTGTGTAGTTAAGTGGATTTAAGTTGGTGGGATTAGAAACTAATCTGTAGTGATGTCTTATTTTCAATTTGTAGTGGCCCCAGGGCATTTATGTGGTAAATGCTGCTGTGTAAATTAAAATGCAACTAAAGATCTCTTCAGTGTTTCTTAAATTAAGTTTATTGTGTGTGATAATTTGTACCCAGAGGCTTTTGTTGTTATTTGTTGTAGTGACTATGGCAGTAATGAGCCTGGCTCCCAGAAAATCTTGGCACATGCTCCGCATTTGCATTTGGCAGGACTCCACAGAGTACCCTGAACAAATGAATCAGCCTGTTTGGGGGTGGAGAAACTGAATCATTGGAAGGTCATGGGTCTTGCTCATGATCCCCAGTGATCCTTAGAGAGGGGAATACCAGAGAATTCTGTGTTCTCTTTCTCGCTGGATTATTCCTAGCCCTCTGGACTGAAGAGTATCAAGTCCCGTGTAATTCATCCACAAAAGCAGCAAGCCAGGAGGGGAAGTAAAGGAGCCATTCATTGAGTGACTGAGTCAGGCAGGCATCACATGAGGCCTTGACATAGGACTCACATGTAAAGCAGGAGTGGCTATTTATATTCATAACAGTCCAGGATTCTGATTCAGTCTAAGGACCATTTCCTTTATTGTGGTAGGTAACTCTGTTTATCTGGCATCTACATCTATCCAAACTGTTTGAAGAACTAAAAAAAAAAGTACTTGAAATAAAATTTCAGAGTGATCTCAAAGCCAGTACACTAAGGCTTATACACATCTGAGTCTCCTGACAACCTTTTAAGATGAACAAAGAAAGTAATACCTTATTCATGAGAAAAAAGTAGGCCCAAAAATTTGTGAGGGCACAGGAATCATCCAATAAATAGAAGGCTAAGGACTGAACCCAAAGCGTCTGATAGATCACTGCTCGAAGGTTCTTGCATTCTAAGATTCAACACGAAGCCATACATCATGTAATGTTGTTGTTTTTGGGTGCCATCAAGTTGGTATCTGACTCATACCTACCCTGTGTACAACAGGAGAAACACTATTGTCAGTGCTTCTCTGCTATTCATAGGGTTTTCAATGGTGGATTAATTTTTGGGAGGGGATTGCTGGGTCTTTCTCCCAAGCCTATAGTATCTGGTATTCCCAGGTAGTCTCCCATCCAACTACTAACCAGGCCTGACCCTGCTTAGCTTCTGAGATCTGACATGATTGGATGCCACAGGGCTACAGCTGCAGGCACATCATGTAATAATAATCCCTTATTTATTTTATTTTTTTTATTTTTATTTTTTTGCGGTACTGGGGGTTGAACCCAGGGCCTTGCGCCTACATGCTCTGCAAGTGCTGGACCACTGAGCTGCACCTCAGCCCATTTTTTTTACTTTTTGAGACAGGGTCTCACTAAATTACACAGACTGCCTCTGGTCTCGAACTTGCGATCCTCCCACCTCTGCCTCCAGAGCCGCTGGGATTACAGGCATGCGCCACCACGCCCGGCCTATAATCCCTTATTTTCAATTCCAGCTTCTTCCACCCTTGCCAGAAATTGGTACCTGGAAAGTCTCAGTAGTCTTCTATCTGAGACATATGAGGCTGATCAGAGGCAAGTCTTGGTTAACAAAAAGAGCCCAGAAAATAGAGGAAGAATTCCTTGCTTTGTTTCAGAACTTCATATCTGCCGTTAAAATGGGCTAAAAATAGCAGCTACTCATAGGATATAGTGGTTAGGCTGAAATGAGCCAGAGCATATGTGAAGTGCTTACTATAGTACCTGGTACAGAGTAAATGTATGCATGTTGTTGTTATGATAGAGAACCCACAGCTTAGAGAAGCCCCCAAATCTCCCTCTTGCCCCATGGTTTCTCTTTGAAAAACTGTAGGGAAATATCCTTTTAGGGTGGTGGTGGTGGTGTTTGTTTTCTCATAGGTCAGCCTGACTCAGAGTTTTGTGAAAACACCAGTGGGAATCCAACTGGTTATGGCCTCAGTTCATAGCATCTTGTGTGATGTTCTGCCTTGTGATATAGATGCCCCGCCAGAAAAAAAAAATATTTCCACCCCTAAACTTGAGAGGACCTTGGTACTCTTAACCATTTGCAGCAAAGCACGAAGCTGATTTACTCTCAATAGATCCAGCACTGGGCAGCATTGTTCATTAGGCGAGGTTGTCAGGAGAACCCTCCCATGCCTCCTTCCTTGTGTCCCCACCTGTCTCAGGACTCTGGCCTCCACCTGACCTGGCCTGCTGAGCTGCAGGAAGGTATGTCTTCTTGGGGTCACTACTTCCTATTTGACTGCCCTCCATGAGGCCAGTGGCCTAATGCTAAGTGTCTGGGTCCTCTAGTAAACTAGTCACATCTCAGGTTCATTTATGAAATGAACTAACAAACAAATGTATCAAGGGAATGGGAAAGTGATATAATAAGCAGCACGAACACCCACTGCCTGGCCCAGGGCCTGGCACAACGCACCAGTTGAGTGTAGACTTGTTGAATACATTATTGGTATTGGCGTGACTCATCTGAAATCCTAAGTGTACACTTGAAGCCCAGTTCAAATGCTGCCTACTCCATCGAACTGTTCTTATATCAAATATAAATTCTGTCTTCTATAATACAAGTTTATAGGAAAGTTTATATTATATTCTTTATATAGGCAAAGAAATAAAAGCAGCCTCTCACTTCTGTTATCTAATTTGATTCTCACAATAACCCTATCAGAATTATCACCTTCATTTTATAATTGAAGAAACTGAGGCTTGAGTGTATGAAAGAGCCTAAGTTTATGTAGTTCATGTGTAGCAAGCTCACCCCAAAACATACTTTCAGCTATTAAATATTTTCTATGTCAATATCTTATCCAGGTGAATATTTATTTACTTTTCTTGTGTCCAGATTTTAACTTCTCCCATAAACAGAGGCCTTTTTAATCTAAGGACTGTCTTATACTTCTGCCTGGGCTTTCCCAGAGCATCACATATAAATGTCTGAGAGTAAATTGCCAAATTTAGTCTTTAACGCCAGAATCGAAGGAGGGACCAATGGTAGAATTTCATGCAAAGTGAGTGTAGGGAGAGAAAAAGGTTCATCATAGAATCAAATCAGGGAATTTTTTTTTTTCCCTGTATAGGTAGCTCCTTAATTGGTTCTGTTTATTTTATTTTGTATGTTTGTTTGTTTGTTTTAGACAAGGTTTCACTATGTGGTCCAAGCTGGCCTGGAACTTAACTATGTAGCCCAGTCTGGCCTTGAACTTTGACCCTCTTGCCTCAACCTCCTGAGTGCTGGGCTTACAGGCCTGCACTACCCCTTCTGGCTATGAATGGTTCTTAAGATTGAGTGAGGATCATAACCCGGGGGTTCTCTTTCTCATGGCTTATGCCAGGCTCAGGTTTTAGCCCTGGGCACAGCCTTTGTCTTTTCCATACCTGAAGCTGCAGCTCTGACACACAGCATAGACTTGAGGACGGTGAGAGCAGAGCACTGCATGACCCGGGCCACGGTCCTCCGTGGCTAAGTGAGATTCATTGCTATTAATATCTAGATTTCTATTAATACCCCCTTTTCACTGTGAGCTAATTTAAGTCTGCTGTTCTCTAAGCTATTCTTAACCACACATTCTTGGGCCCAGGCCTGGCTCCCATTTACAGATCATAACTTCCATTTGGTTTTTTGTACTTGCAGAAATCACAGGATCTCTGCTCCTGTTATTTCTCAGAGGAGGAGTGGGCTCCAGTGGTGTCTGAGGGGCCGTTCATTGTTCTATACAACTATTCCCTGCAGGGTTGAGATAGTATACCTGTCCCCTGACCTCTGATGCCCGTAGTGCTCCCCAATCATTGTGGCAACTTAGCCCAACACCACCACACACAGTGACACGTTTCTTGGCCTCCTGCAGAGGTGGACAGTACTGGCACGGTTTGAAAGTCTCTACAACCAGATAACGCCCTCTGCCACCCTTGATCTGTGTGGATACGAGTCCCTACCAAGTTGGAACTAGGAATGGGGATGGTCCCTCTTAAAAATTGCCTTGTAACTGCACCAGAGCTCCTACCTTTGTGAAGCAGAGAGGCAAATTAAGGCTCTGAAATAGGATCTTCTTGAGGACTGGACTGCTAAGACCAACCGAAGGCCATTGTGTCTCTTTCAAGATGGGTTTTATTTATTTATTTTTCACAGAATGAGTCCTTCCACATGATGTTCAAAATCATGATCATCGAAACATGATGTTCAAAAATAAGCAAAACTAAACTATGTTGCGTAGGGATTCAAATATGGGTAGAAGGTTGATAAAAGCAAAGATGATTATCATAAAAATGGACATTTTAGCGGTAAAGAGGGCAGTTGAGATCAGGAACAGGCTTCTGAGATACTGACAATGTTCTGTTTCTTGAATACTTGGTTTTATAATGATTCAAGATAGGTTTTAATCACAAGATTGTATTCTCAAAAAATTATCTGAGGACAAAGGATAGTAGGTAGAGAGTGGAGAGTAACTGTTAATATGTAGTTTTTGGGTAATGAAAATATTCTGGAATTAGTGGTGATGGCTACATAATCTTATACCAAAAGCCACCAAACTGTATACTTTAAAGGACAGATTTTATGGCATGTGAATCAGATCTTAATTTCCTCTTAAATCACATGAGTCACTTGCAAACTCTTCTTTCCATTTCATATAGGTCACTGAGACAAATCCCTTTTTACCCTCTGCCCTTCTACCAATGACCTTATTGAAGCTCTTTTCCCTTGTGTACATTATTGTGACCAACTCTTAATTTCTGTCTCCAGCTTCTTCCCCCCTTCATAATCTTTCCAGAATGCTTCCAATTATGTCACTATTTGCTATGAAATGTAGTACACAAATATTATATAAAATACAACATTGTTGTTGTTGTTAGGTGCTGTTGAGTTGTGTCTGACTCATAGTGACCCTCATAGGGCTTTCAATGGCTGATTATTTTGGGGTTGTTTCTTAAGAGTGGGCTGCCACGTCCTTCTCTTGTTTTTGTGGTGCTGGGGATCTAACCAAGGGCCTCAGAGACCACAGAGCAGCACTCCTCCAACTGAGCTAAACCCCAGTTCAAAATACAACATGTTGTTGTTGTTAGGTGATATTTAGTTGGGACCCACTCATAGTGACCCTATGTACAACAGATGAAACACCACCTGGCAGTATGCCACACTATTGTCAGTGCTTCTATGCTATTTATAAGGTTTTGCATGGCTAATTGTTTTTTGGGAGTGGGTTGCCAGATCCTTCTCCCAAGCGTACAGCACCTGGTTTTCCTGTGCAGTCTCCCATCCAAGTACTAACCAGGCTGGACCCTGATGGGATTGGATGCCACAGTGGTACAGTTGCAGGCAAAATATAACATATAACACCACAAAGGACCAATTTCTATCACCCAGATCAAAACATTGCCAACACCCTGAAACTCTAATATGTCTCTTCCCAATCATATTCTTACAGGATCCCTGTTCCTCTTTTATTTATAGTTTTACCATAAGTATGTGTATTCTTAAGCAATATTGTTAGTTTTGCCTGTTTTTGAACTATATTTAAGTGGAGTCACGTTTTCAGTCTTCCTTCTCTCAATTTTATGCTTATAAGATTTATTTATGCTGTTGTGCGGCTCGATTATTTCCTTAAAGGCAAGATCTGATCCTGTTTCTTCCAGTCGTATAGATTCTAAGCCCACATTCCTTGATGTGGCATGATTCATGTCCTGCTGTGGCTTTATCTTACCCTGCTCTCCATCCATGTTGCTCTGACCTGCCCCCACATCTTCTCCTATATCAAAGAACTTGCCATCTCCAAAGATGCCATGTCTTTCTATACCTCCTTGTGCTTGAAATCTATAATCTCCTTCCATTCTTTTATTCTGGAATATTCCTGACTCCTTTCTGTAGGTGAAAGAGAATTCTCTTTTCTGTGTTCATGCCTTTTTACCCCTTACAAGATGTCTTATATTAGAATAACAACAGTTACTGATCCTGTATAGTGAAACAGGTTTTGAGATTGGATGGATACTAAATGGAAGCTTAAAAAATGGTTCTTTCTCCTCCACTTTCCATACTAGATATTCAGTTCTATGGTTGAATTCTTTGGTGAAAGCATTCTACCTTTAAATCAACAGTGTATATCCAGCTCTGTAAAACTACTCTGTCTCTCTGAAACCTCTATTGGTGCGAGCCGTTTGTCTCATGTTTGGAATTTCCAAGGGACTTCTGTGCCCTCATCTACTTACACTTTGTTTAATGTTTACTTTTAAAATTAGAAAATCAACTTTTATTGCACATTTAAACATTACTTTAAAATGTATTAAAATTCTCTTAAACAATATAATTGCAGTTATGAGTTTAGTTTGGCTGATTCCATTCAATACCTCACACATTTTAAACCAAGAAAGCATACACAAATACAATTATTGCAAACCTGTTTGTGTACTTGTGCTTAACTTTATTTAAGGATACTGTTATATTTATTATGATATCTTGTCAAGATTTGTTATGTGATTTTGGCTTTCCCAGGGAAATTACCAGGGAATAACCTTACCAGAATAAAAAGTGAAAGGAACATCTCAACTTGTCAAGGTCATAGAATCTAGGTACTAAACTAATTTATCCTTAGTTGAGGCACAGGGGTTGCTTGCTTTCTCAAGATGATTCAGGCCTGTGGCACTAGTGATTAGACAGGGCATCTTTTTTTCTAGATGAACTTTACTTGCTATATCACTATGACTTTTGTTCGTGCCTTTCATATAGATTTCATATCTTTATAATCTACTTTCTTACCTTCAAATGAAGAAATATTTTCTAGTCTCTCACTTATCCTGAGTTATAAAACACTATGCAAACATGATGATATAATGACCTGAATATTTGTATTATTCAGAATTTACTAAGCCTCAATAGTACCACATCTTAATTAGTACTGCATGTGAGGGAGTAGTTCTCAAAGTATGCTTCCAGAACCAGCACCATCTTCTAGAAAATTGTTAGAAAATGCAAATTCTCAGGTCCCTATACCAGACCTTCTAAGTAAAAAAACTCCAGGAATGGGGCCCATAAATCTGTATTGTAACAAGTGCTGTAGGTAATTCCAGTACTTGCTAAAGATTGAGAACTGTCTAGAAGTTGAGCTCATGAATTTAGCTATCCATTGGAAGCTGAAGTATTATCTTGGAACATACTGTTGAACCCTTGTTTTTGGTCAGTATCCATGACTACCAGTGCTTTTTAGCTATTAGAGCCATCTTTTTTTTTTTTTTTTTTTTGGCTATTATGCATGATTACTGGTGCTAATCAGTCCTTCCTACTTACTTACAGGTCCCTGCATCCCTGCATTGATTCTGTCTCTGCTAATACAAATAGAAATAAGTATGCATCTATGTTGTTTGTCAGCTCTACTGCTTAATAAGAGAAAGAAATGTCCAAGGTGTTGAGTCACTTTATTATAAAAATAAATCAAGAAAAATTCCAAATATTTTTAATATATGCAGTCAGGATTCCCCAGAGAAACAGAACCAATGGATGGATGGCTAGGTGAGTATATGGGTAAGAGGAGATTTATTATGGGAACTGACTCATGCAGTTATGGAGGCTGAGAGGCCCTACGATGTGCTGTCTGCAAGCTGGAGAACTAGGGAAGCTTATGGTGTAGTTAAGTCAAAGTCTGAAGGCCTGGGAACCACGGAAGTCACTGATGCAAGTCCTGGAGGACAGAAAAAGATGGGTGTCCCAGCTCCAAAAGAGAAAGCAAATTCAACTTTCCCCTGACTTTTTTTTTTTCCCTCCAGACTCATGGGGCCCACCCACACTGGGTGAGAGCATAGCCAGAAATAATACTTGACCACTTATCTGGATATCAGTTGACCCAATAAAGTTGACACCGAAAATTAACTATCACGCTCTCATGGTCACCTTTCTTTTGTATTTAAAAATGGCTTTTGTGTACTTATTCCTTTGAATGCCATGAGCCCTTCTCATAGGTTCAAGTTACTTATAAATTTAAGATGTTACAACTTGGATAGTGAGAGACCCTTTAAACTCAGTTCTCTTAATTCTCTCTGTAGTACTAGGGGGATTGGACCCAGGGCCTTACACATACTTTGCAGTGCACTGCCACTGAGGTTTATCCCAGGCCCCTTTTTTATTTTTTATTTTGAGATAGAGTCTTGCTAAGTATGCAGGCTGCCTCTGGCCTGGAACTTGAGATCCTCCTGCCTCCACCTTTCAAGTCACTGGGATTACGGGTGCTTGCTACAGTGCCTGGCAGTTCTCTTGACTTTTAGCAGCCCTTACCAGTTTTTCTTTGATATATTTTAAAGGAGTCTTGCATGTATTATTGCATAAGCAGAACATTCAGCCTATCCTAATGGTTTTCTTTATTCCACAACATGGAATCAATGCCGTCAAAGAATTCTAATTCCCTTGGCAGAGAATAATACAAAGAACCCACATCCAGGGTGGCAGTGCACATAAGAGGTCAGCATGGTCTCAGACCTCTTAGTGACCAAGTTGGAAAGTTATGAGTTCCAACTTATAATTTTTCAAGGTTGTGAGCTCATGTATGGGTGCTGCACCTAACTTTTCTTAGAGCCTGTGGTTTTATTGACCACTTTCCTACATAGATAAAAGGGAATATTTTTAATTAACTACTATATTCTCTCCCACTGAATCAAACCCAAATACAGGAGTGGTAACAGGCACATGTTCAAAATAATCAGAAGAAAAAGTTTATGTGTACATACATACACACGCACGTGTGTACGTAGATAGATAGATAGATAGATAGATAGATAGATAGATAGATAGATACTAGGGAGCTGAACCCAGGGCCCACACATACTTTGGAAGTGCTCTACCACTCTAGACCTTTTTTATTTTTTATCTTGAGTCAGGGTCTCAGTAAGCCGCACAGGCAGCCTCTGGCCTCGAACCTGTGATCCTTTTGCCTCCACCTCACCAGTGACTGGGATTACAGGCTTGAGCCGCCATGCCCGGCTTTATGCCATACGTTTTAAAACATATACTTTGCCTTATTTTTTCCCACTCTACAACTATGTGAAATAGGTAAAATTTGGTCTATAGTACAAGTGAGGAAACTAAGGCTCACAGAGCTTAAGTGACTCATCAGAGTTACACAGCTAGAAAGTGAAGGAATTTGAAGCTCTATCTTCAGATACTTAATCCTCTTTATTTCCCACTGTACCAGGCATCCTCTCAGTCTTTCCCCTCAAGAAACTTACAAAACACTGTACACCTGAAATAACATAAATAACATTCATGGTGAAACTTGGAACTATAAACAAAGAACTGCTTACAAATGAAATTGCTACTTACAAATCTTTCAGACAAAACTTCTGATCTGAATGACTACATTGATAGTTTTTTAAAGCATATAGGTTTAAAAGACAGGCATTATGGCACATGGGGTTGCTGCTTACAGATAGAACACTTGTCCAGCATGTGCAAGACCCTGGATTCAACTCCCTAGTACTGAAAAAAAGGGGGGTAGAAGGTATGTAGGTTTGAATTTAGTTGAGATTGACTTATTCATACTCTCTTCCATTGGAGATGCAATGCAGTAAGATTGGATGTGATAGCAAAAATAGAGTACCACAGTTCTAGGTATTAGAGTAAGCATAGTGAACGGGTATGAGGGTTTTAACATAGATGTATGCACTCTAGACATTAAATTGCTGGATTTGATTCTGTATTTTTGACTGTACAGTGTAACCTTTTTTTTCTTTTTCTTCTCTGAAAAGAATTGGGGTCCAAATGGTTTGATTCACTCATATAGAGTTTTATTTAGAATTTCACCAGGCTGTAGCCTGAAAGATACTTGCCTTTTCCTTTAGGAAGCCATAGCTCCCCAATTGAAATTTGCAAACTTTTGCTCTGATGTCTTGGAAGAAACTAAGGCCTTGGGAATGGGTCCAGGAACCCAGAGAGGCCCTATGTCTCACAATCAGGGTGTCTCAAGATGAAAAATTATCTAAACAGTGAGTTTCAGCTTTGATATTTATTCAGCTGCATTCTCAACCCAGATACAGACAGATAATTGCGCCTTGATTAAAAAAAAAAAAAGCCTAGGTAATTCTCAGTTCTTAAAATGAGAAGGTCCTGATGCTGTTTATCCTGAGGTTATCTACCAGTATCTACCTTCTCAGAGAGACAGATCTGAACCAGCAAGGTGTCCAACATTAGATTACAAGGTAATAAAGAAGGCTTTGAGGCATCCAGAGCCCTCCGGTGCCACCTGTGTTAACCTGCCTAAGCATTGAGGATTCACTGCTTTTCTAAAATCCTGATCTTCAATCATGTATCAGCTTTACACCTTAAAGTATATGTAAGTTAAATAGACCTCTGATAGGAAACTTTTTGCAATTTAAGAGATAGATAGGTCTCATTTTAGAATAAAAGTTTTGGATTTTTTTTTTATAACGGTTCTAGGGGGTTGAACCTAGGGCCTTGCACATACTTTGCAAGTGCTCTACCACTGAGCTGTATCCCAGCCCGTTTTTTATTTCTTATTTTACAACAGGGTCTTGCCAAATTTTACTGGCTGCCTCTGGCCTTGAACTTGCGATCCTCCTATCTGTCTCCTGAGTCGCTGGGATCACAGGCTGTGTCACAAGGCCCCGCTGATCCTATCTTTAAAAAAAATTAAAAATAAAAACTAAATAATGATACATGGTGTGGTAAAAAAGGGTCTTGGGTTCTTCTTCAAGTTCTGCCATAGATTTCCATGAGTTTGGTAGGTTATTACCATTTTCTAGACTGTTGGTTGTTGACCTGCAAAATGATGATAATAATCTACTTCTTGCTCTCATCATGAGGCAGTTTTGAAAATATAAAAGGTTTATCTTCTGATCACTCATCAGTGCTGAGTCCTCAGTTGGCATCTGCTCAACTCTTACTCAGTGCAAGGAAGGAGAGGCTCAGTCCCTGTGCTTCCAGAGAGTAAAGATGACCTTCAGGTGTTTGAGTAGAATCTTGAAGGATTAGGAGGATTGTTTCTTCTTTTTTTTTTTTTTTCTTCTTTTTCCTTCCTTCCTTCCTTTCTTTCTTTCTTTCTTTCTTTCTTTCTTTCTTTCTTTCTTTCTTTCTTTCTTTCTTTGTTTCCTTTTTTCTCTTTTGTGGTACTTGGGGGTTGAACCCAGGGCCTTGTAAGCATTCTACCCACTGGGCTGCAATCCCAGCTCATTTTTAAATTTTTTATCTTGAGACAAAGTCTAAATTACACAGGCTGCCTCTGTCTTCAAGCCTGCAATTTTCCTGCCTCCACTTCCCTTGTCGCTGGGATTACAGGGTTGAGCCACCTAGCCCAGAGTGTTTAGTAGGATTTTAGCAGGAATTGTCACAAAGATGCAAAGTTACAGGGCTTTTTATGTTAAAGGAGTTTGCTCTGCCTGGAGTTTAGGATGTTTGGGGGCCAAGGGAAGGACAGAAGGTTGAATACAATTTCAGGAAGCAGTGTAGAGCCAAATAAAAGGCAACCCTGGAATGTTAACCTGAGCAGTTTAGACTTGATACCAAAGGATAGTGCTTCCCAAACTTTTTTGTGTCATATCACACCAAGAAAATAATATTTTTAATGCCCCCCTGGAGGTTCCAGGTGGCCAGAGGTAACTGACCCAAGTACTATAGGGCTAAAGGAATAAAAAACATAATAACTTGGCACATTCTCACTGGTTGAAAAATGCTGCTAAGCAACGAGAAACCTGATTTGCAAACTTGAGAGAAAATTCTCTCCCATCTCTCCAGGGTTGCAGATTGTGTTGTGACTCCAGCTCTTTAGATTTTTGTATGGGAGTTGTATCTTTGCTGGAATAGAGTATAGCAAAAATGGGTCAGACCATCACTACAGATCACACAGACATTAAAAAGACAATACAGTAGTAGTTAAAAAGAAACACTCTCAACTAGATGGACTGACACAGTGGCTGCAACAATAGGCTTAAACATAAAAAAGAGTATGCATTGTACTGTTTCATTCTGTTATACATAGGGTCACTATGAGTCAACCCAACTCTACTGTACCTAACAACAACACACTAGTAGTCGCCAGGGAGAAGAGGAGGTTTGGAAGTGACTACTAATGAGAATGGAATTGCTTTGGGGGATGATGAAAATGTTATGGAATAAAGTAATGGCAACATTTGTATAACATTGTGAATTTATAAAAAACAGTGAATTATATACTTTAAAGGCATAAACGTTGTGGTATATGAATTATATCTTATTTTATAAACAATAAGATACTATTAATAACTTTACCTGAATAATTTTTATAACTGAAATGGATAGATCCTATGAAGGACATATATTATCAAAACTGACACTACCAACCTACGGCACATGCCTTATAATCCTAGCACTTGGGAGGCTGTGGCAGAAGAATTGCAAGTTCAAGGCCAGCCTGGGATATATAGCAAGACTGTCTTAAAAATAAATAAATAAATAAATAAATAAATAAAGCCAAGACAAAACTAGCATCAAAAGAAAGTAAAAATTTGAATAGCCCTGTTTTAAAAAATCTGAATAGCATCCTTTACCTATTAGAAGAATTTAATTCTAATTTTAAAACTCCCACAAAGAAAACTTCAGGCATGGATAGTTTTTCTGATGAATTCTATTGAACATATAAGGAAGAAATAATACCCAAATTAGTCTCTGGAGTCAATGCAATCCTACAAAAATCTACACACTTTTTTTGCATGTAAAAATTGATAAGCTGATTCTAAAGTTTGTACGGAAATGCAAAGGACCTAGAATAACCAAAACAACTTTAAAAAAAAAACAAAGTTGGCGGATTCACACTGCCTGATTTCATGACATACCTAATCTTGAGAGAGGAGTAAGAATTAACCTGGGGAGGGGACAAAGGAACTCTGGGGAGATGGAAGTGTTTGGTCTTGATAGTGGTGGTTGTTATATGATATATACAATGTTCAGAATTCAGCCAGTTGAACTCTTTTTTTTTTTTTTTTTCTTGGTATTTGGGGGTTGAACCCAGGGCTTTGCATATACTTTGCAAGTACTTTACCACTGGGCTACACCCCCACCGCCCATTTTTTATTTTTATTTTTTATTTTGAGACACAGTCTCCCTAAGTTAGACTGGCAGCCTCTGGCCTTGAACTCATAATCCTCCTATCTCAGCCTCCCAAGTAACTGCAGGCTTCAGCCATCCAAACTCTTAAAATGAATACATTTTATTGTATACAAATTGTACCTGTGTAATGTTGGTGCTTTGTTTTGGCTTGCCTTAATAAGGAAACCAAGAAAGGAGAGATCAGCTCTGGGGCTATTTTTCTAATGCTGTATTCTGACTTCCCTTTATACATCAAAAAAAGAAAAAAAGTTTTTTTCATTTGCTCATAGAGGGGCAGAAAAATAGTCTCTGTATGGGAATTTTTTTAGCTATACGTACTCTCTGGCAGCTGGATTGATGTAAATTGGGCTCCCCAGAGTCAGGTCATTTATTTGATCATCTTTGGAATTAGGTTCAGTTGTTCCTGCCATCATTGGAATTATTTCCCTGCATTTTTACTGAGTGGTGTGACCAGGGAAGAGAAGCCAGACTCCTAAAAAGGCCTCATTCCCCATACCCTGAAGCAGCGTCTCTTGATGTCTGCTCATGACCAGCATTTCATTCTGTACTGGACTCCAGGTGGGTGGTGCAAAGTCCCGCAGAGAGTACTGGGTTTTGTGCTCATATTCCTGTATATCCACAGTCTGCATGCCTTTGAGAGCCAGTCCAGTGCAGTCCAGAATCATTACCTGACATTTCAACTCTCTCTCTTTACCTGTTTAGCTCAGTTGGTAGAGCGCCACTCTGCAGTCTCTGAGGTCCCGAGTTCCATTCCCAGCACCACAAAAATGAGAGAAGGACATGGCAACCCACTCCCAAGGCAATCCCGAAACAATCTGCCATTGAAAACCCTATGAGGGTCGCTGTGAGTGGGACGCAACTTGACGCCACCTAACAACAACAACAGCAACAACAACTCTTTACCTGTGGCCCTCAAATGTTAGAAATTAAATAACAAAGTCAGTACTTGTGTTAAATATAGATAAAGAAACTAGCCCAGAGCAGGAAAGTGGTTTCCCTCCAAGGTTTACATTCCAGGGCAAGAGCTGGAAATACAGCCCAAATCACCGAACTCCTGATCCCACTTACTCTCCCAGTGCAGATCTTGAGTCAGGACCACATCCCAGTAATAGTCATTGAAGAGTTGGGTACACTGTTTGAATACCACTGTGGAAGAGAGCCATAAGCTAATGAAGGATTAAAAACAAACAAAACACAGTCAGACTGTATTTAAGAAAATGTGGAACTAGGAGAGTGTGTATGGGGGGGCGGTAACGAGAGAAGCCTCTGTCCTTGGGGAAACAGTTTAACTATATTCGAGGACATTATCTGTCCACCCTCCTCCCAACTTTGCCCAGGTTTTCCCTGGTAACTTTGCTTAATTCAGTGCTTTACATATAACTTAAAGCATTCAAGGATGTAAAGCCAGGTCCCTCAATGGAATGACCGTTTTTCCTCCAAACTGCAAAGGGTTGACAATAACTCATTTGTTGCTTTGTCAATAGGAGAGATAATTTCACTAATGGATTTTGAGTCCTCTGCTCAGAGGTTGACCTGGTCTTTTGGGAATCAATCTCATAGAATTCAGTCAATGTAATTACTGAGTCAAGGCTCTTTGGTTTCCCCGATGTCACTCTCTCCCCTTCACACATGTTGAATTCATCTTGCCCCTTTGTCTTTGATGTTTTAGAGGCAAAGAGTGGATAGAATGCACTATCACAGGCTTGATAGATGTAGCTGTGATTCTTTTCCCCACCATAAGTCATAAAAGCCTACCTACTTGCTCAAGATGGGCATTCTGTAGTCTTTCTTTATTCATCCTTAACCTATATCCTTCATAGTCAGTTCAACACCAGGGTTAGTCATTTCAAGCCCTGACATTTATCTTGAATGTATATGCCCTTGGGCACTGTCCTGGTCCAAACTGCCATGATTTCATAAGCAGGGGGTTTATCTGGGCTCCCTTCTCATGTGCTTTCACCATTTTACTCCAATTGGGGCTGGGATTTAGCTCAGTTGGTAGAGCGCTGCACTGCAGTCTCTGAGGTCTGAGTTGGATTCCCAGCACCACAAAAATGGGAGAAGGGCCTAGCAATCCACTCCAAGGCAATCCTGAAACAGTCAGCCATTGAAGACCCTATGAGGGTCGCTATGGAGTCGGATACCTACTGGACAGCACCTAACAACAACAACAACAACAAGCTACAGGCCAGAGTGATCTTTCTGAATTATACCTAGGAAAACATTTAAAATTATTTTGGCCTCATGTTCTTTGTATTTAAAAAAGTAAAAGTATGTGGATTGAAACATGAAAGTTCTCTCATATCTTTTCTGTCAGACAGCCATTCCCTTTGACAGGGAATTATTGGTAACAGTTTGCAATGCTTTTCTAAGCACTTCTGCATCATGTATGTATATACTTAGGTGGTTGTGTGCATATATATATGTAGACATAAATATTGTTCTTGTTGTTAGGTGCCATCGAGTCGGTATCTGACTCATAGCGACCCTCTGTACAACAGGGGAAACACTATTGTCAGTGCTTCTCTGCTGTTCATAGGGTTTTCAATGGCAGATTGCTTTTTGGGAGGGGGTTGCCAGGTCCTTCTCCCAAGCCTACAGCTTCTGGTGTTCCCAGGTGGTTTCCCATCCAGGTACTAACCAGGCCCAACCCTGCTTAGCTTCTGAGATCGGACGGGATCGGATGCCACAGGGCTACCGCTGCAGGCATAGACATAAATATAAGATACTTAAAATAAATAATATCATGCTACATTGTTCTCAAGCTTGTTTCTTCAGCTGCCAGGACATCAATTTGTTAATTATGCACCTATTGAAGAATCTTGTTCTATTTGAGATTAAAGTCTAAACTTCATAAAATGGCCTGTAAGGCCCACACAGTCTTCCTTGCCATTTCCTCGTATGCTTTTCCGTTTGTTTTCTGTGCTCCAGCCATGACTTCCTGTTGGATCCTCCCGTGAGTCATGTTGTCTTACTCCTGGAACCTTTGCAAAAGCTCTTCCCTCTGTGGGGGCTGCTATTCAGGGTACATGATGTAGTTCCCACGTAGTGGGCTGCTATGGCCTGGGTCCTTCAAAATACACACGCTCTCTCACACCAAGCGTTATTTATGGACTACATAAGTGCTTTCTGTGAATGGGTACTTTTTACCCCCAAAATATGTGGATATTGAGGTTAATGAAATAATTGAGCTAATGAACTCACAGTAGCTTTCCTTTATTAGTTAACATACGCTAAATAGTATGCTTTTTGCTCCTTGGTGGGATCTCAAATTTTATACTTTACGGTAATATTTGACACTGAGAACAATTGATCCAGCACGTGGATTCTTCTTAAAATAGCCCCCAACCCCCTCTTCCAGCTGCTGTACCTTCTATGACATGCTTCCCACACAGCTTTCACTTGCTTCCCCAGTGACTTCACCAGTCTTGGTTTGTTATTTGAGCACACCTAACCTCTTCCTATACAGACAGTCCTCATATTCATGTATTCTAGATTCTGTATTTATAAATTTTCCTACTCACTAAAATTTATTGGTATCCCCTGGATCATTACTCACCATGTGCCTAAATGTTGTGTCCCTAGAATTCTTACACTGAAATCTAATCCCCAATGTGTTAGTATTAAGAGATTGGGCCTTTGGGAGGTGATTGGGTAGGTCATGAGGGCAGGGCCATCATGAATGAGATTCACGCTCTTACAAAAGGCTGAAGGGAACCTGTTGGCCCTCTTCCACCATGTGAGGAAACAGAAGGTTCCATCTGTTACAAATGAGGCTCTCAGCAGACACCAAATCTGATGGTGCCTTGATCTTAGACCCTACAGAACTGTGAGCAATAATTTTCTATTGCTTATAAATTACCCAGTCTAGGAAATTTTGTCATGGTAGTCTGAGTGGACTAAGACACTGTGCTTTTATGGTCAGTCCTAGACCATGCACGAGTACAGAGCAGTGAAAAATTGGCCTTACCTGATGTGCACTTTCCTCTTTAACAAGGAGTGAGGCAACACTCTGCCTCCTTCCTTCTTTTCTTTTCTTTCTTTCTTCCTTCCTTTCTTTTTTCTTTTTTCTTTTGGCAGTACTAGGGGGTTTTACTCAAAGCCTCATGTATACTAGGCAAGTGCTCTACCACTGGGCCCCTTTTTTATTTTTTATTTTGAGACAGAGTCTCACTAAGTTATGCAGACTGCCTCTGGCCTTGAACTCCTGATCCTCCTGCCTCTGCCTTCTGAGTCACTAGGATTACAGGTGTGTACCGAAACACTTGCTGCCTCCTTGTTTCAACTCTCAGACTGTAAACACATCTCTTTTGTGGTCTACTTAGTACTATGTTGTTTTGTGTTTTTGTACATTTTGTTAGTGATTTCACTATTCCAAATGATTCCCAACCATAGTGCTCACTCAAGAGCAGTCTAGTGTGTCTAAGCAAAAGAAAGCACGGGGGCGGGAAGGGGGGCTTGCCATAGTGAGAAAAGACGTGTTCGGTAAGCTTTGTTCAATACTGTTGGCCACGAGTTCATTGTTAATAGATCAACAGTGTGTATTAAATAAGGTGTCTGAACAGAAATACTTAAAACGAAGTTATGTATTGACCAGTTGATAAAAATATGACCAGCAGTTCACAGGAACTTATCCCTGTATTTCCCCTAGAAGAATGAGTCAATAGCCACTAATTCCATGTTTGTAATGCCTTTACTGCCCTTATAACTACCAGGGAATAGCAAGATTCCACTGTCCTCTTACTATTCTCTTTGATTGAAGTATTCTCCCTCCAGCATATTTTTCTCCAACCAGCAAAACTGTCCATATCCTTTAAGACCCTATCCCAGGCCCACCTCCTCTAAAAGTTTCCCTGACTCCCCCAGGGGCAGTGGTGCTGTCCTCTGAGCACTCACAAACTCTTCACACCACTGTCTATTGAACTCTGTGTATGGAATTACCTGTGGACTGCACCTGCCTGCCCTATCTGTAGATCATAAAGTTCTGAAGGACTTGACACTAATAGGCTTGATAAATGTTGATTGGATGATTGGGAGGAAGGAAAGAAGGGTAGGGTTTGTGTAGGTGGGAGCAAATACTAATAGAGAAGAACTGAAAGAGAAGAAAACAGAAAGTAAATTGAATAATGGGTTTGGTAAGGGCACATGGAAAGGGTCCCTGAGTTGCTCTTTTGGTGGCAAATTGTTTCTGTGTCGCAGGATAGGACCCATACTTCAAGCCTGTATTGGTTAGATAAGGATCTAGTTTGCCTTTAATGAGAGAATAGTTTCAATGAGAATCAAGTCGCCTATGCTTAAAGGTCTAAGGAGAAAACTTGGCTCCAGGGTGAAAATGATGTAGGGCTCACATTTCATCTGTATTTATTTCGGCTGGCCTCGAACTCCCCATCCTCCTGTGCCACCACACCTGGCTTCAAGATCCATCTTTGAACTCTGCTTTCCCTGGATTTCCTTTCTTTGGAACCAAATGGGGGCTGGCATTTAGCTCATTGGTAGAGTGCTGCTCCTCACTCTGAGGTCCCAGGTTCGATCCCCAGCACTGCAAAAATGGGAGAAGGAGGTGGCAAGCCACTCCAGAGGAAATCCCGAAACAATCAGCCATTGAAAACTCTATGAGCGTCGTCGCTATGAGTTGAACTAAACTCAAGGGCATCTGACAACCTCCATCACAACAAAGGATCCAAATAGTGGTCCCTGCGACTTTATGTCCAACTCATCACAACCTTCTGTTCAGTGACAGAGCCCCATTTTATTAACACAAAGACCTTGGAGTTGAATCTTAGTAACTCTGAGTTGACTTGGATTCTGTGCCCATCTCTGAACCAGTCACTGCCGCTTATAGGATGAAGTGTGTTGACTGGCTTAACCCTACAGCCAGTAGTTGGAATCAGCTTCACATAAAGGATGTGAGCTTTTCCATGGGACCCTTTGTTTATGATGTGTGCATACTACTGTCTCAACCAGGGTGGGGATGGTGTTACATTAGCAGGTCAGCTGTCTGAGAGCTTTTGTTTATTCAGTTTTTCTGTTTTTACCAAGATAGAAGCAGATAGTTATTCTTTCCTTTTGTTGCTTTGGTATAACTGTCATTAATGTACAGTGGATTTCAAGTGCTGTGTTAAGGCTGGAGTTACAAAAGCCCTGACCTAACAATGTAATCTTGTGATAAAATTCATTCTGTGTCCTAGGAGCAAATAAGATCCATTTGGAGTCAGAGAGAATCTTCATTACTCAGGTGAATGAGTCCAGAGCAAGGGACTTTCATGCCGTCCCCTAGGGGATTCACATTTGAGGAGTGAAAATAACTTTGGACTAGGAGCTAAAACCTAGAATCTAGTCTCACTATTGTCATCTGCCATCACCAGTTAATTGTAAACTCGAATACCTTTCATAAACTCTATAACCAGTGTTTCTCAAAGTGTAGTCAGCAGTTCATGTATATTAGCTTCCCCTCAAGCTCTTTCTGTGCCCTCCTCACCAGCCCTACAGGACAAGAAAATCTAGAGGTGTGATCTCTGCTAACTATTTAATCTCTATGAGCCTCATTTTTTTTTTTTCATTTGTGAAAAGAGGATCATACTTACCTTGCAGCACTGATTTGAAGATTAAGTGTGATAATGGATAGAAAGCACAGGGCAGGCTGTGGAAGCTCAGGAAATGCCCTTTCTTTCATTCCCTTGGAATGTAAAATTCCTATGGTTCAGAGTAGTAGAAGGATTCCTAGAGGGAAGATAGCTAAAGAGCCCCTGCTCGTTCAGTAAGTGTTTCTCCAAAAAAGGTGTTGTTAGCAGAGATTGGTTCAACTGTACCATATTTCTTGTGTTATTCATTGAAAGAATTTAGACAAGACACAGAGAGTATAGAGCTGAGTATAGGCAGAGTTTATTGTAAATCTGTAGTACACCCTTAAGGAATAAGAGAGGACAATGGCTGAGAGCTATTGCCAAGAGCCAAAGTCTAAGGTAATCTTACAGTTTAGCTTGTGCCTCAGGGGAAGAAGCATCCTGCACCTGGGGTCTTTTTTCTACTAAATGGATTAATGGCCTTGTTTGGTACACTTCAAAGGAATGGACCCATAGGGGAGTACCTCAGAAAGGTATGTCTTTGTTTATATCCTGGGGACTCAGGCAATCCATTAGTCTCAGGGTGTGTGATCCATTAGAACAATGCCTAGACATTATTTAAGTACTATCCTTCAAGTATCCTGGGAGGTGGTGTCCCAGGCCATGACTAAAAGCAGGAACCATGCTTTTAATATATATTTTAAATTTTTATTTTCTTATTTTTTTAATCTATAGGCCATTTAACCCCTATGGTAGAAATCGTGAAGTTCCCTTTCCTCCCTGGCCTAATGTCTAATTATCTACCTAACAATGTGATTCAGTGATTGCTCTTGATCATTATGGGACAGAAGATTGACCTAGTGTACTTCACTGAAATATGTTAGGGTACATTTTATGTCAGGTACTCAGAAGTTAGATCTCCTTTGTCTTTGTGATTATTTTAGGTGACATTCCAACCACATCATTACCTAGAAGTCTCATTAAGACAAATGAGAGAGAGAGAGGGAGAGAGAGAGGGAGAGAGAGAGAGAGAGAGAGAGAGAGACGGAGAGAAGGTCGGGGGAGTGGGAGTGTTATTGGTGATTTTTGCCAATAAAGGTAAGAGTTTTTAAAATTATTATTGTTATACTTAATAGGTTCAATTCATTGATATCATCCAGTAGGTTTTGATGGACTATAACCCTCACTTGACATGATTCTCCTGGTTTATTGGCAGTTTTTGGTTTTACCCTCATCAGAAAGAGGGAAGTTTAGAAGACACACCCATTTCTAGCAGTTATGCAAAAACCCTTTTCCAAGAAGTGCCTTGCCCCTTCTACAGCTTTAGCCGCAGGACATGTGAAATTTGATATCTGGGAAGATTTGAGGCTCTGAGAAAATCCTTAGTCATCAAAGAAGAGTTCTGTTATCTTTGATATAATACCTAAGGCAGGGCAGAAGATTCTGAAGTTTTAGAAGTATTTTCAACTGCAATGGCTGAAACGACTAAAGAACTTCTCCTAGTTGATACTTGGCTGTCCAGAGGTACACATCCCTCTGTTCCAAGAATCTGAGTATTCTGATTCAATAAGGTGTCAACACATCGTTGTCTTAGTGAAAGATACAGGAGGCCTTCAAGGTTGAAAGAAACCTTGGTCTCTGGTCCACCTATTGAGCTCCTCTCTGAGCCCTCTGCAATCTTCTTCCTCAACCCTCCCATCCCCATCCAGGTCTCAGCAAACAAGCCTACACCACCTCTTTTTCTAAATAGTTTCATTGGAAGACAGCCATACCTGTTTTCTACAGATTGTCTATGGTAACTTTGCTGCTACTATAGAATTGAGTAGTTAAAACAGGGACTACATGGCCAAAAAAGCCTAAAATGTTTCCTTTACAGGAAAGTTTGCTGACCTCTAGCCTAGGCTATCTCCTCTTCACGATCTCTAGTGCTGAGCCTAGTTTCCGGAGAACTGCTTTGAGGTCCCTGGAATCCTTAGTCATCAAAGAAGAGTTTTGTTATCTTTGGTATAGTACCTAAGGTGGAGCAGAAGATTCTAGAGTTTTAGAAATATGTTCAGCTCTCAGAGTTGAAACTAGAAGGGTCTTTAAGAAGTTCTTTCTAAATAAGCCCAAATCAGCTTTTCTGTGGCACTCCCCTGCTGGCACTCCTGTAGTTCAACCTTTGTCTGTGGAGTCACCTTAAATAAATCAACTTACTCTTCCACATGTCTGCAGCTTCTTATGCTTAGAACACTATGATCATGGCTCCAGGCAGAGTCTCCCTGCATGCCAATGTGATAGATTTCAAGTCCCTTCACCACCACCAGATCAGAATGAACGAGTTCTAGTGTCATCTCGCCATTACAAAGCTAAATTGAGACCTGCTTTAGTTTTCTGGGTGCCAAGAGCAATTAAGAGGAAGTCATGGCCACGTTCTGCACCATTGGAGACCTTTGGACCTAACCCAGAGGACAGAGACAGGTTCATGTGACATGCACTCTCTGCTCAATAGCTAGAAGTGACGCAACTTCCAGGTCATATGCACCCACATGTGTGCCTCTGTGGTCTGGATAGTTGTGAAACGGTTTGTTTTCTCACTGGATTTGGGTACAAAAGGAAAACAGTCACTTCTGTTTCATCAAAAAAAGTGGTGGTGTGCCCTCGATTCTGGACACACATTCTAACTTTGTTGTAGTTTTCTTGACAGAGGGTCATGTGCCATACACTTCTTTGAGCCCCATTGTAAGTAGAGGGACTTGCATTGTCTTTTTTTTCTCTCTCCATTATTACTATTCTCATTTAGATTGCCACCTTCTCTCTCTATGGTGGGGCTGGGATTTAGCTCAGTTGGTAGAGCGCTGCTCTGCAGTCTCTGAGGTCCTGAGTTCAATTCCCAGCACTGCAAAAACGGGAGAAGGATGTGGCAATCCACTCCCAAGGCAATACCGAAACAACCAGCCATTGAAAACCCTTTAAGGGCCACTATGAGTCAGACATGACTCGATGGCACCTAACAACCCTCACTATGGTACACTATTGCAAGGGCTTCCTAAATAATTTTCTTGTCTCTTGTTTTTCTTTTCTCTGGTTCATCTTCCTCATTGCCAGATAAGAGCACAGCACCATTCAACATTTTCCTGCCAATCTCTACTCTTTAGTGGTTCTCTTTGCCAGTAAAGAAAAGATGAGATTTCTTAGGTTGGCACCCACGGCTTTACAGGACCCGTAAACTCTCCCTTTGCTCTTTCCCACATTCAAAAGAAACTGTTCCACATTCTCTGAACCTGTCTTATCTTTTCTATGCCCACATCTTAGTCATACTTCATGCTCTTTAAAAAAGCTCCCTTCCTCTATCTCTAAAAATTTGAGTCCCTGTTTCAGTGGTCTGACAGCATATTATGTCTCTTTTTAGGGTACTTATAAAGTGCTGCTTCTTATTGTTGTTGTTGTTGTTAGGTGCTGTAGAGTCGGTATCCAACTCATAGCAACCCTCATAGGGTTTTCAATGGCTGACTGTTTCGAGATTGCCTTGGGAGTAGATTGCCAGGTCCTTCTCCCATTTTTGCAGTGCTGGGAATAGAACTTGGGACCTCAGAGACTGCAGCGCAGCGCTCTACCAACTGAGCTAAATCCCAGCCCCTTCTTATTGTAGGGATATGTATTAATGTCTTATCTTCCTGAAACTTTGTAAATATTCTAAGTTACTTGAAAGAAGTGCTTGTCTCTTGCCCTTTTTCTTTATTCCCTCAAAGCATACAGCTGAATTTGTTTTACTGAATATTATAGGAGCTTCTTCATTTGTCATGAGAAGACAAAGATTTCCACCTATTCTTTTTCTAAAAGTTTTCTAGTTCTCCATTTTACATTTAAGCCCATGGTTCATCTTTTGTTTTTTTGCTTGCTTGTTTGTTTTTTGAGATGGAGTCTTACTGTATAGCTCAGGCTGGCCTCAAACTCAGGATCCTCCCACCTCAGCCTCCCTAGTAGATGGGATTATAAGTGTCCACCACCATGCCTGGCTGGATAGTTCATCTTGAGTTAGTTTATTATATAAGGAATTAGACTCTGAGACTTGATTGAGACCGTCCCTCTCTCCTGCCCCCACAGATGTTCAGTTGCTTTAGTACCACTCATTGAAAAGGCTACTTTTCCTCTGTTGGATTGTTTTATGTCTTTATCAAAAATCAGGTGCTAGACATGGTACCACACACTTGTAATCGTAGCACTTGGGAGACAGAAATAGGAGGATTTAGAGTTCAAAGCTAGCCTGGACTACATAGTGAATTCCAGGCCAGTCTGTACATAGCAAGACTTTGTCTTAAAAAAAAAAAAAAAAAAAAAAAAAAAAAAAGGGCATATTGTGTACATCTAATTCTGGGTTCTTTCTGTTGTATGTGTCTGTATCTCTCTACCAATACCACAGACTTGATTACTGTAGCTATTACCATAAATGTTAAAATATGGTACACTGATTCTCTCTTTTTTATTCTTAAAATTATTTTAGCTATTGTCTTCCTTTGGCTTTCCATATGCATTTTAGAATAACCTTGTCTTAAGCCAGGTATGGTGGCACATGCCTGTAATCCCAGCAACTCGGGAGGCTGAGGAAAGAGGATTGTGAGTTCAAGGCCAGAGGTAGCCCACATAACTTAGCAAGAACTTGTCTCAAAATTAAAAATGGGCTGGAGGTGCAGCCCAGTGGTAGAGTGCCCTGGGTTCAATCCCCCAGTGCTACAAAGAGAAAGAAACAAGAAAGAAAGAAAGAAAGAAAGAAAGAAAGAAAGAAAGAAAGAAAGAAAGGAAGGAAGTTATTATCTACATCTATGCAAATTCTCTCTGGGATTCTGATAAGAATTATTTAAACCTATAGCAGGAACCATGGCTCACCTCTGTAATCCCAGCGACTCAGGAAGCTGAGGCAGAAGCATCGCTAGTTCAACACCAGAGACAGCCTGCACAATTTAGCAACACCCCATGTAAAAAAATAAAAATAAAGGGGCCCTGGAGGTTCAGCTCAATGGTAGAGCACTTGCCAAGCGTGTGCAAGGGCCTGGAGTCAATCCTCCAGGGTTGAAGGTGGTGAGGGTGGGGAGGAGAATTCACATTATAGCTAATCTAAAGCCTAACTTTATCTTATCTTTTTTTTTCTGTAATCTTCTTGTTATTCTCATATTTCCTACTATGAAAACTTTTATTTTTAAATTGCACTTAATAGTTTGAATAACATACTCATGGAATGGAAAAAAACCACTCAACAGATCCTCTCTAAATTCCCATATGTTTGTTAAGCACTCTGCCAAGTTGGCCACACAGGACCCTAACCTTAAGATGCTGAAAGCTTAAAGGGCAGAAAGACAAGCCAAATTTGAAGTGCCAAATTTGGAAAAAGAAATGTCAAAGTGGGAGAGAGCACATGGTGCTAAAGGAACACGAGAAGTTTTATCTGGGGGAGTTAGTGAAGGTCTTCCAGGAGAAGAGACACTTGAGCTGGCCCTGAGAGCATAGGAATTCTCCACATGCGTGGAGGAAAGCGCAAGGCATTGTAAGCCCCAGTCACAACTTGTGCAAAGACACGAAGTCATGAAATTATGTGGCATATTTGGAAAATAATAAGTAATTTCTTGTGTACCTGTAAGTTCCCTGAGACCAGGAATTTGTGTTGTATCTTCAGCATCCAGAATAATCCCTGGAACATAGTAAGGACTATATAGGGATTTGGGATGGATACTTATAAGGATGCAGGGAAGGAAGGGACAGAGGGAGAGAGGAAAGAAACATAAATGGGGACAGCAAGGTTAGGAAGATTCAGTGATAAAGATCTTTGAAGTCTAGCTGGGAAGAGACAATTACAAAAATATCTGTATTATGCTGTGAAAATGGCATGCCATGATATGTAGGTTAAAAAGTGTTACACAGGTTCAAAAGAAGAAGAGGGGCATTTCAGCTGAGGGAACCAGGGAAGCCTTATTGAGTCTGGACACTTTGGGATTGGTTACATGTAGATCTGAGTGGTTTGGGGGGTTTTGTTTGTTTTTGGTTTTTTTAATGTGTGGAATTAGGAGTTGTGGCAGAAGAGGAATGTGAATTTGGGACAAGACTACCAGCCTTGCCTACTCTGTCATGAATTTATCAGAATTTTGTAGCCAGCCACTTATCTGCGCGTGCCACTTCCTTGGAAGCAGAACCTGCCAGGCTCTGATATTATCCATAGAAAACATCATTTTCTTCTTCATGAGGGTGTGCGTTTGTTTATGCTTGCACCTGCACATCATTGATTTGAGGATTGTTCTTTCCACAGAGACAAGTACTGAAGGGGATCTAGCAACTAAACAGAACCATTTAAATATTACCTTTTAAAAATGCACCGTGATACCAACACACTAGGTGTCTGTGTGTGCACCAGCAGTGTGCACATACACTAGGTGCCTGCTTATACGCACACCAGGTGCCTATATATGCAACTGCAGTGTGCACGCACACCAGGTGCCTGTGTAGGCACCTGTAGCATGCGTACACACAAGCACACACAGTTCTGCAGACAATGGCCTGGACAAGATTTTAGGTGACTATCAATAGATAGTACTTATTTTTATTTTCTTCAACCCTGTTGTGTATGGTTATACCTCAATTTTCATTTCAATCCAAGGCTTATTGTTGTTGTTGTTAGATACTGTTGAATCAGATCTGACTGATAGTGACCCTAAGTACAACAGAACAAAATGCCACCGAATGCTGTATCATACACACAATCTTTTTTTTTTTTTTCTTTCCGTACTGGGGGTTGAACCCAGGGCCTCATGCTTGCATGCTTTGCAAGTGCTATACCACTGAGCTGTACTCCCAACCTATTTTTTTGCTTTTTGAGACAGGATCTTGCTAAATTACGAAAACTGCCTCTGGTCTCGAACTTGTGATCCTCCTGCCCCTGCCTCCCAAGTTGCTGGGATTGCACACAATCTTTTTATGTTTGAGCACATAGTTGTAGCCACATGAGCAAATTTGAGTTGTGCCACATGAGCAAAAGGAGGTCCCAGGGGCTTTACTCCATTCCCATCATTAAGGTTGACTCTACTTTGAGGAGACAGCTCTTCCGCAGTTGTTTCTTGAATGCCTTCCAGACTTTGGGGCTCATTTTCCAGCACTATTTTTGACAGTGCTTCTGTGCTGTTCATAGGGTTTTCAATGACTAATTATTCAATCCAAGGCTTGTGAGGTATCTGTTTTGTTCCCCTTGATCTACTGAGTGCTGTAAGGACTTCATGTAAGAGAATGATTAATGTATATATTTATTGATCATGAACTATGGTATGTGCTAAGTATTCTAAGCACTGAGGATGTAGCATAGAATTAAAAAAAATTAAAAAAATTAAAAAAAAATTTAAAAAAAAAGTCCATGGGGTGGTGGAGTTACATTCCAGGAGTTGGATATACACGGTGATATTTTAGGTGGTATAAGTGCTAGTGTTGGGAGAAGGACCCGGCAACCCACTCCCAAAAATCAATTCCCCATTGAAAACCCTATGAATAGCAGAGAAGCACTGACAATAGTGTTTCGCCTGTTGTACATAGGGTCGCTACGAGTCGGACACTGACTTGACAGCACCTAACAACAACAAGTGCTAGTGAGGCTGGTAAAACAAAATGAGGGGAAAAGAATGTGAGTGATGGAAGGTCAGCAACAGCCTCTCCAATAATGTGACTTTTAGATAAATATTGGAAGGAAAGAATAAGCAATGGGAATGTTGGGATGCGGGGGAGTGTTCCAGGCAGAGAGAACAACTAGAATGAGGACCCTGAGGCAGGTGTGTACCTGGCATTATTTAGAGCCAGTGTGGCTAGAACAAAATGGAAAAGATAGAATGTGACAGGAGATGAGTTAAGACATGAAGGGTGAGGTTCAGTCATATTAGGCTATGTTAGTCAGTTTTTCACTACTGTAACAAATACCTGTGATTATCAGTTATAAAGAAAAAAAGTTTAGGCTGAGAATGTAGCTCAGTCATAGAGCACTATCCATAGGTTTGATCCCCAGTACCACACAAAAAGGAGGGAGTGTAGAAAGAGAGATGTAAGAGGCTCTTGTTGGCTCACAGTTTTAGAGGTTTTAGTTCATGGTCAGTTGGCCTTGTGGCTTTTGGGCCTGTAGACAGGAAGTACATCATGGCAGGGAGCACATGATGGAGCAAGCTGCTTATCTTTTCCCAAAAAGCAGAGAGAGGAAAAAGAGGGCAGGATCCCACAGCTCCTTTCAAGGGTGTGTCCCCAGTGACTCAAGACCTCCCACTCGACCCCACTTCTTAAAGATTCTACCATCACCAGTAGCACCACAGAGACCAAGCCTTTAACACATGGTTCTTCAGGCGACATTCCAGATCCAAATTGTAGCACTGGCCTATAGGCCCTTGTGAAGACTTTGGCTTTTACTGTAAGTGGATGGACAGGCACTGGAGATTTTGTGCAGAGAAGTGGCAGTTCTGATTTACACTCTGTTTTTCTGACTTCCATGTTGAGAACAGATTGCTGGATGCAAGTGTAGAAGCAGGTAATCTACAAAATAAGAGATGAGATTTGGGTGCACAACAATGGAAGTAGGAAGAAGTGATCAACTTGTGGGTATTATTTTGAATTGTTTGAACTGACAGGATTTGTTGATTGTGAAGTATGAAAATAAAAGAGCCAACTCTGACAGCAATGTCTTGATCTGAGCAACTGGAAGGCTAGTGTTGCCATAACTGACATGGGAGAAACTGCAAGGTGTCTGGGAAAGACCAGTTTTTAACACACTGGTTTTGAGATGCTGGTTGATGAAGAATTGGGTATAAGACAAATCACAGAGACAAATCACAGCCATTAGATGGCTTTTCAAGCTGTGAAACTGAATCAAACAGCCCAGGAGTTGTGTGTGGCAGAGTAAGAGTCTGAGAACTGAGCACTGGGGCACTGCAGTGCTTAAGAGATTAGCGAGAGGAAGACCCAGCATTGGAGTTCAAAGGAGAGGTCAGGGAGGTAGAAAGAGAATTGAGAGTTCCTGCTGAAGCCATATGAAGAAAATGTTTCAAGGAAGATGGAATCATAAACTGCTTTCAGATGTTCCCAAGAGATCAAGTTAATGTTCAAGAGTTGACATAGTAGAACTGAAGTTTCTGAGACTTTGATGAGCTATTTCAGTGGTACAGTGAGAGCAGCCTGATTAGAGTGCTTTCAAGAAGGAGGAGAGAAAACAAAAGTAAGTAGTATTATAGAAAACTTGAAGTTTAACTTTGAAGAGGACTGGGAAAACAGCCATTGTCAGAGAGGAATTTGGGATCAAGTCAACCTTTTAATTTCTTTCTTTTTTTTTTTTTTTTCTGAGATAGCAGACATTGGTATCTTAATAGTAATGATCATAGTTGGGGGCAATGCAACTCACTGGAGAGGGAACTGTTGTTGAAGTGATTTCCTTGTGTTGTGGAGAGGATGTGCACTCATGGAAGAAGGCTAGCCATTGATTAGGTGAACTGTCTGTACTCTCTAGTGACAGAGAACGTGGCTACCGAGGTGGGCAGGTTGGTGAATGTGGTGAGGGAGCCTGTGGGAGTTCTCTTTGGATGGCTTGTGTTTTCTTATGAAGTAAGAAGAGTGGAGCTTTTGGAGACTTAAGGAGAAAGAAGTTCAGAGATTGTTGCCAATGCGTAGGAGAAAGTCCTGGACTAGATAAATATGGTGGGATTATTGGGCGATGTGACAGCTTCCTTGAAGATAAAGTGGGACCAGTCAACATGCATGTATGACTTCCTCCCACCTTGCCCTGCTGAGTGAGAACAAGTAGAATAGACAGAGCATTAGATTTAGCTGGATATTTCAGTGGAATGGAAAAAAGAAGCAAGAGAATTATTATAATCGTGGATCACAGAAAGAGTTGGATTAGGAGAGAAATGAGGACAGGATAAAAGGTAAGAGTGATAAGCTGGTAGGATTGATAGCTCACTTGGGGTCTAAGGATTATGATAATAATCAAATCTTTGGCATTTATGGTGCTTTGGGGTTGTATACAAAGTGCTTTGGGTTTATTTGCATCATAAAAACCATACGAAGTAGGTAGAGTAGATGGTAATGGTCATGGTAGAGATTCTCATTATGTAGAAGAGGCAAGATCCAAAGAAGCAGTGCCTTGGTTGAAAATCATGCAGGGAGTCTGTGCTAAAACATAGACTCAACTCAGAGCTCTCCATTATATGTAACCTTTTTGCCACTTTGTGTGGTGCCTGCTCACAGATTATTGAGTCTTGTTGAAGGGATGCAGAATGTAGAAGACAGCATAAAGGCGTATGCAACCAAGTTTTCAATTCTGTGCTGTGGAGTGGTGTAAGGAGTTTAGTCATTCAATAAAATATATGGAGCGCGTAGTATGGGCAAGTCACTATTATAAGTCTTAGGTGTATGAATAGGAATGAACAAGACAGAAAAAATAATTCTTGATGTTATATGCTTCAGAGAAGTTTTAGAAGGATTTCTCTGTGATTTTTCTAAGACATCATGATTTGGTAAAAAGTACATTATAGCAAGTTAAGAAACTTATTTTTTCTGCTATGTAAGTATGTGCACCATTGTTGCATTAATTCACAATGCCTTAGTGTGGACCCCATCCATAAACTGAGATATGATCATTTTGTGAGTTCTGTTGTTGTTGTTGTTGTTGTTAGGTGCCATCGAGTCAGTATCCGACTCATAGCGACCCTCATAGGGTTTTCAATGGCTGAGTGCTTCTGGATTGCCTTGGGAGTGGATTGCCAGGCCCTTCTCCCATTTTTGCGGTGCTGGGAATTGAGCTCAGGACCTCAGAGACTGCAGCGCAGTGCTCTACCCACTGAGCAAAATCCCAGCCCTTTGTGAGTTCTACCCACCCTTAAAGTACCATGAGCCCTAAAAGGACCATGAGCCTAAAGGAATAGTTGCTCTAAACTATTCTCATCAGAGTTCCTGATCTAAAAAGTAGAAATACCACATCTTGTTTTACAATGATAAGTCCCTGTTTCCATAGTGAAATGCTCCAGTAATGTGTATTCTAAAATCATCCTCCATTTTTGGAACACTGGGGAAATCCAAAGGGGAAACAAACTGTAAGCAGCCTGTGGGTCCAGCAGTCCCCATCCTTAACCTATGATATCTGAGGACGTGTTAAAATCTCTGAAATATCTAATGACATTTTCCCCCTCTTTTCAATCTTTCCTTGGTGGCTTAGGCCTGGAAGAAACGGTGGTTTATCCTGCGGAGCGGCCGGATGAGTGGCGACCCAGATGTTCTGGAATACTATAAGAATGACCACTCTAAGAAGCCCCTGCGCATCATCAACCTGAACTTCTGTGAACAGGTGGACGCAGGCCTGACCTTCAACAAGAAGGAGCTCCAAGATAGTTTTGTTTTTGATATCAAGACCAGCGAGCGCACCTTTTACCTGGTGGCTGAGACAGAGGAGGATATGAATAAATGGGTCCAGAGCATCTGCCAGATCTGTGGCTTCAATCAGGCTGAGGAAAGCACAGGTATGAGAATGAGCACCATGCTTTCCCAGAGGGCTATGGTGCGGGAGCCAGCTCCAGCTAAGCTCTCCTCTTTGGCAAGACTAATAGGCAAGGGTGAGAGTGTAAAAGAGTTGGCCTAACATAGAAGGACCTGTGGAGCTAATAATGCTCAAATAGGAAACTGTGAAATGTTGGTGTTGTGATGAAGCTAAGGGTATTTTTGATGTTTCTTCAAGTACCTTGATGCCACTGCCGTTTCTCAGCCCTCAACCTTTCTCCCCTTCCCTTAGCTCTCAAGTACTCTGTGTTCTGCCATGCCGTAGGGAAGATCTCCCCTTGGTCCTGCTTGTGCTTTCTGTCTGACCTACCCCATCTGTTTCAGACCATTCTGCACCGTTTGCTTGCTTGTTTATTTGGTATCCTTTCCAATGGTTGATACATAATCCTATATTCCTTTGTATTCACGTGGAAGGGGACAGGTGAGAAGATGAAAAACTGATTTTTATGTTTGGGTTTTACAATCTTCACGAAAAAGTAGCTCAATTGTTTTTTGAAATGAGTATTAAATTGCAGAAATGCCTCTTTGCCTTTATTTGGGGTCTTCTCCAGCTTTCCCCACATCTCCCAGGATGGTTGAAGAGCAGTTTTTTTCCTGAGACAGTCAGATAGTCTAAATTAGTACTTCTCAAGCCTGGTCACACATCAGAATGAAGAAGCACTTAAAAAACACTAGTGCCAGGGACCCATGCCAGATGAGTTAATTTAGAATCACTGAGTTGTGGGCTTTGACAGTATTACTTTTTAGGGGGTTTTTTGTTTGTTTTTGTGTTTGCATTTGCGTTTTGCAGTGATGAGGGTGGAAACCAGGGCTTCACACACACTAGGCAAGCACTCTGCCACTGATCTATACCCCAGCCCAGTGCACCCCAGTAACCTCAGCAACTCAGGAGGAGGAGGCAGGAAGATTATGATTTTGAGGCCAAAGGCATCCTGCATAAATAACTTAATGAGACCCTGACTCAAAAATAAAAAATGGGCTAGGGGTGCAGGCCAGTGATAGAGCACTTATGAAGTATGTGCAAGAACACCAGGCACAGTGGCGCATGCCTATAATCCCAGCGGCTCAGGAGGCGGAGGCAGCAGGATCCCAAGTTCAAGACCAGAGGCGTAACTTAACAAGACCCTGACTCAAAAAGTGAAAAAAAAAAAAGAGGCTAGGGGCGCAGCTCAGTGGTCCGGCACTTGCAGAGCATGCAGGTGCAAAGCCCTGGGTTCAACCCCCAAGTACTACAAAGAAATATTAATTAACTAGTTAATAAATAATTAATTAAATAACAGTTTCATTCTGAATAGCAAATGTCCTGGGCTCAGCAACCATTTCCTATAAATATTTTAGACTTTCATGGCCAGATACAATCTCTGTTTCATATTCTTGTTTCTTCTAAATTTTTTTTGTTGTTGCTGTTGTTTGCCATCGAGTAGGTATCCGACTCATAGCGACCCTCATAGGGTTTTCAATGGTTGGCTATTTCGGGATTGCCTTGGGAGTGGATTGCCAGGTCCTTCTCCCATTTTTGCGGTGCTGGGAATCAAACTCAGGACCTCAGAGACTGCAGTGCAGCACTCTACCAACTGAGCTAAATCCCAGCCCCAAATTTTTTTTATAATCCTTTAAAAATGTAAAAAACATCCTTAACTCAGCCACATCAGCATCACCTGGAAAGTTGTTAGAAATGCAAATTCTTGGGCCCCTTCCAGAATTTCTGAGTCAGAAACTCTGGGAGGAAGGCCCAGCCGTGCGTTTTAAAAGTCTCCAGTTTATTCTGATGCATGGTGAAGTCTGAGAAGCACTGGCCTAAACCCTTGCTACTCAGAATGGAGTTTGGGGACCAGCAGCATCTACCTCTACTGGGAACTTCTTAGAAAGGCAGAATTTGGGGCTTCCACCCAGGTTTATAGTATCAGAACCTGCATAGTTTAAATTTTTCTTATTATGAAATAATTTCATACTCTCAGAAGGGTTGCACATACAGTATAGCAAATTCCCATGTACCATTCACTGAGCTTTCACTAATGTTGATGTGTTTGTTTTTGTGGTACTGAGGGGCTAAACCCAAGGCCTTGCACATACTTTGCAAGTGCTCTACCACTGGACTGCACCCCTAGCCCATTTTTCACTTTTTGAGTCAGGGTCTCGCTAAGGCTGCCTCTGGCCTCAAACTCAGGATCCTCCTGCCTCTGCCTCCTGAGTCATTGAGATCACAGGCATGTGCCACCACACTCCGCTAGCTTTCGCTAACACTGATGTTAACATTCTTATTTACCATGATACAGTTACCAAAACTAAGCAATGAACATTGGCACAATACTATTAACTAAACCACAGACTATTCAAATTTTACCATTTTTTTCCACTAATGACCTCATTCTGTTTAGAATTCAATCCAAGATACCACATTAGATTCAGTGCCATGTCTGAGTCTCCTCCAGTCAGTGACCACTTTTTAGTTTCTACCTTTTATAACCTTGACCCTTTCAAAGAGTACTGGTTAGGAACCCAGGGCCTCACGCCTGCATGCTTTGCAAGTGCTGGACCACTGAGCTGCACCCTCAGCCCATTTTTTTACTTTCTGAGACAGGGTCTTGCTAAATTATGCAGACTGCCTCTGGTCTCAAACTTGTGATCCACCTGCCTCTGCCTCCTGAGCTGCTGGGATTACAGGCATATACCACCTCTGTAAGAGCACCAGGCTCTGGTTAGGTATTTTGTAAAATATCATTCAATGTGGATTTGTCTGATGTTTTCTCATAGTTCAATTGAGGTTGTCCATATTGGAGATTACCACCAAGGTGACATGCTTTTTCTTGGCCCACTGTGGCAAAGGCACATGTTGTCAGTGTCCCTTACTACTGCTCAGATTAACCTCAATCACTGATGAAGGTATCTGTGAGGGTTTTTAACTTTAAAGACACTGTTCCGTAGCTAATAAACATTTGGGAGAATGTTTGGGACATACTTTAATGGTATGCAAATATGTTTTTCTCCCTAATTTTTTCTCACTGTTTTCAGTGGGAAAATTTCAGTGGGTCATATTTGCAACAGTTATTACTGTGGTGGTCTTTTTTGATTGTACAAGTTCTATGTACCAATATAACAACATCCACCGGCAAAGTCCCTCTAATAGAATACAGCAAACATCTCCATATGGGCCATGTGTACAATACATTTATAGTATGAAAAGGTGTAGTTGACTAAGCAGCAAAATTTAAACACTATATCCCATTAGCACATTTAACCCAAATCAACTTGAATCTTTCTATGACTTCTCTTTCAGGAAACTAGGACAGAATGACTTTCTTGTCAAAAAAATTTGTTTTCATTCACAAAACTGTAAGTCAACTACATTCACTGCCTGCTGACTGGATAGCAGAGAGCCCCCTTTCTATAATGTTTGTACTTTCTCAGATACACTAATGACATTTGGAAAATTTGTAAGGAGAAAACAGAAAATTCCTTTTTTTTTTCTTTTTTTTTTTCCAGTGCTGGGGCCTGAACCCAGGGCTTTGTACATGTTAGGTCAGCATTCCACTACAGAGCTACATCCCAGCCTTTAATTACCATTTTCTTTAATTATTCCTGATATGGAAATAATTCAAAGATTTAAATTCTTCATGTGAAAGCAAGTAGAGAAAGATTCAGAAGTATTAAATTTTTCCCTTTAAGTAAATAATACCTAGGTATAATAAATAAGTGGTGATTCAAGTTCATAAGTAGTAAATCTCCGAAAAGACAATTGCATTCATGTACCATAGTATTAGAGAAAATATGAGGATGTGCTCACATCATTGAGCAAGCCAAGAATGAACATTTTACTTGTTTATTTTATAATCCCACATTATTACAAAGTGAGTTTGATATTTTAACAATCAATTTAAATGTGTCAGTATGCTAAATATCAAGTACCTGTTGACAGTAGGAACCCAAACACTTTAATGATTAAAGTGTATAAGATATTTAGGCAAACTATTTTATTGGTCAAAATCAGAGACAACTCATGCCAAATAATTAAATTTAAAATATTTTGCCAAGTCCTCTTAGGGAAGCATGAAAATAATACTGAGGATTTCACTATTGTTATTTTATAATTTGCAGAAATTGAACAAAAAACAGAAGTCAGAAATGTATGACTTGGGTAGTTACAGTACAGTATAAAATTAGTGATGTCCTTATTTAGAAGACTGAAAAAGTGCTCCTAGAATAAAAATACTCTTGTCTGACATAAATCAATAAAACATACCTTGTTTTTTGGACAAGGTAAAAAAAATGGCAATTTTGAGAAAGGAGTGGTTCTAAAGGCATTTCTTTGGAGGCAACTGAGGTATGATGTGGCATGATGACTTATTCCCACAACAGACTTCCACTTAGGTATAGTTACCTGTTCCCCAGTTATTTTTCTTCTGTCTACCATGTTGACTTCAATATTCCATGGTCCACTGTAATCTTTTGTCTCCCCTATTTTGTAGTATAGCAGCCCTATGCTGCTATCCACTAAGTGGGCAGACCACCAGACCATAGGTAGCCATCATGTGGCTGTTTATGAATTGTTAGACCATAGTAAAGTGACTCAGGACCTTCTTGAACAGCGAAAAACAGTATTTGAAAAAGAAGATGTGGCCAGGAGTCAGGCAGGAGGATCACAAGTTTGAGGCCAGAGGCAGCCTGTGTAACATAGTGAGACCCTGTCCCAAAAAAACAAAGTAAAAAATGGGCTAGGTGTTCAGCTCAGGGGTTGAGCACTTGGAAAAAGCATGTGGGTGACCCTGGGTTCAACTTCCCAGTACCACACACATTTAAAAAAAAAAAAAAAAGACTAGAAAAGGTGGTGTGTATGTGTTCTCTCTTCATTGGCCCTGTTCCTACAACTTCCTGTGGATATGCTAGAGTTAGCATAAGTTTTTGAAATGGAAGCAGGTAGCATCATTCCCAAAAGTCTGATATTTCTGTCATACTTTTCATCAGTTTCCACCACAGAATCACATCTCATAATCCAATAGTGTTTGCTTTTTACTTTTATAAATAACAAAATAGCTAATAGTCTCTCATGTGCCAGCATATGAAGCAAACACACCCCCAAAAATCCTTTAAGTCCATCTGTCTGATACAATTTACCAACACATTCAAAAGCACCCATTTGCTTTCCCCATGGTTCTTGTATCAAACTGTAGCCAAGTCTTTACAAGCGAAATAGGGTTGACTGTTGTTAAAACAAGCTTTAAATTAGCACTGTATTTCTACTGGAAGTGAACTGTAGACATCAGAACCACACATTCTCACTCTTTTCTCAAGAAAAATGGACTGTAAATGACTGTGCAGTTGAAATCATATGTGCCTAGATAGAACCAGGGTCAAATATACCATTCAACTTTACCTTGCAGTTTGAATAAGCAAGGTATATGGATAACAAAGAACCACCCCCCCAAAAAAAAAAAAAAAATCAGGACCTAATTCTCTAAACAAGGAATGAAGCCCTCTTTTTCACAGTTCATCTTTATGAAAACATCAAGATGACTGTAGCCATGTTTTTACAACTTGCATCAGACATGTCAGAATAGCTCCCACTACACAGCCACACCCTCAGCAAATGGATGCACCAGCATGTGCTACTGGCGCATTCTCTCTCCTTCGTGTCCTCTAGGCTCTGAAGCCCAGTGTGGATCTAGTTGTCCTGCTTTGATCCCAGGTGAGGGGAGCCGACAGGAACTGCTCCTTCAGGAAATAACTGGCGCAGGCCTCCCAAGGCAGTCCCCCCCATAGTACCTAGGTATGGTGTCCTAATGGTGATTTTCTATCCCTTGGATTCTGCATTTTATCAAAACCCCCACGTGATTTGTATGCACATTAAAATTTGAAGAGTGCAGGGCTGGATCATTGATTCCCAAACCTGGTGGGTCCTCAGAATCACCTGAAAACCTTTTTTCTTTTTAACTTATGGGCCCTGACTCAGTAAATCTTGATTTAGGGCTGAGAAATCAATAGGTTTAAAAATCCCTCTCGCTGAAGGGGAGAGAATATTTTCATACCTTACATCTTACATTACCTTACATTAAGGGTCTAGAATTCAGAGTATATAAAGAACCCTTACAACTCAACAATGAGAATCCAATCTAAAAATACTCAGAGTTTCTTATGTATTCTAGACATTAATCCTGTATCAGAGGAAGAGCTTGCTTTCTGTAGGTTGTCTCTAAACTGTTGTTTCCTTCACTGTGCAAAAGCTTTTTAGTTTGATGTAGTCCTACTTGTTTATTTTTGCTTTTCTTGCCTATGCTTTTGGGGCCTTATCCAAAAAACTATCATCTATACCAATGTCTTGAAGTGTTTCCCTATGTTTTTCTCTAGTAGTTTCAGAGATTCAGATCTTATGATTAGGTCTGTGACCCATTTTGAGTTGATTTTTGTACAGGATAAGAAATGGGCCCAAGAAGTATTTCTTTTTTTTAGGAAATAGATATGACTGGAAAGAAAAATACCTAGAAAACAAATTGTTTTTAACTGAATTATTTCCTTGTGAGATTAGAGGTATTCCCACCAAGAAAAATATACTCTTGAGATATAGCAAGAATTATTCTTTGTGAAAATATCTTTTACAAATCAAATACTTAAAAGATATTATCAAAATTCTTACTCTTATCATATAGGATTTAAGTAAAATGAAATTGTTGCCATCACGTCGGATTTGACTCATAGCAACCCTATATCCAACAGAATGAAACACTACCTAGCACTGTGCCATGCATATGGTCTTTTTTATGTTTAAACCCATTGTTGCAGAAACTATGGCAGTCCATCTAGTTGAGGGTCTTCCTTTTTTTCATTGACCCGCCACTGTCCTAAACACAATGTCCTTCTCCAGGGATTGGTCCCTCCTGGCAACATGTCCAAAATATGTAAGATGCAGTCTAGCCATCCTTGCTTCCAAGGAGCAATCTAGTTGCACTTCATCTAGAATGGATCTGTTGGTTCTTTTGGTAGTCCATGGTATATTCAATATTTATCTCCAGCAACGTAATTCAACAGCAGCATTTTTTCTCCTGTCTCCCTTATTCACTGTCCAACCTTCACAAGCATATGATGTGACTGAAAATATCCTGGCATGAGTCAGGCGCACCTTCATACCTTCATCTTCAGTGTGACATCTTGACTTTTCAACACTTTGAAAAAGTCTTTTGCAACAGCTATTTGCAATGCAATGTGTCTTTTGATTTCTTGACTGATGCTTCTGTGGGTGTGAGTTGTAGAACAACGAAACTGTAAAGACCACATTCTCTGGTCTTGCTTTCCTTGGTAGGAAGATGCATTCATTCACACATTCATTCAGCAAATCTTTATTGAGCACTTCTTTTCGACCAGTCACCACCATAAGCAATGAGGCTGCACAGATGATCAATAGGGTTCTAGGACTCAGACATCATAGCTTGGTGGAGGGGACAGACGTATAACCACATGAGCACAGAGGAGTGTTGTAACAAGCATCACCCAAGATGGAGGCACCAAGTTAACATGCCACCTGTTCAGTGAGGGAGGGAAGGGAATAGAAATTGTTCAGAGGGTGACAGATAAGTATTTTATCAAAACTTTGTCCACTAAAAGATATGTTCCCTTAAAGACAAGCTCTGTGGCACAAGCCTGTAATCCTGGCATTCAAGAGGCTGAGGTAGAAGGATTGAGAGTTTGGGGCCAGCATGGGTGATATAGTGCAACCCTTACTCGAAAGAAAGAAAGATAGAAAGAAAGAAGGAAAGAAAGGAAGGAAGGAAGGAAGAAAGGTAGGCAGGCAGGCAGGCGGGCGGGCTCCCTTAAGCCTTTAGCTTTTTAATGTGTGTTTGTTTGTTTTGGTTTTGTTTTTTTGAAACAGGGTCTCACTGTGTAGCCCTAGCTGGCCTGGAATTCACTATGTAGACCAAGCTGGCCTTGAGTTTTTGGCGCTTCTCCCGCCTCTGCCTTCTGAGTGCGGGGATTATAGGTATGTGCCACCATACCCATCTTTTTAGCATCTTATAAAAAGAGATTTTTTTTTCCCTTGGTACTGGGGGTTGAACCCAGGGCCTCATGCCTGCATGCTCTGCAAGTGCTAGACCACTGAGCTGTGCCCTCAGCCCTTTTTTTTTTTTTTTTAACTTTATTTGAGACAGGGTCTCACTAAATTACACAGAATGCCTCTGGTCTCGAACTTTTGATCCTCCTGCCTCAGCCTCCCAAGCTGCTGGGATTACAAGCGTGCGCCACAGTGCCCAGCTAAAAAAAGAGATTCTTTTATCAGCTGTCTAGTGATTTAATGACCAGCGCTAGGTTCTTAGTTGTCGATGATAGAGGTTTAGGGTTCTTCATAAGGCCTTTCTGAGGAAGACAGTAGGCTTTTCTTCCTTCTCACAGGAAAGTCTGATTTGTTACAAGGTACAGTCACATAATGAGTTTTTAATTTAATAGCTTTCTTAAAAGTGCATTATATGTATAAAACCCTGAGGTAAGGAATTAGAGTTTCATCCCTTAGCCAGTGTTTTCTTAGCTGAGAGTTGGGGTCTGAGGAGAAACAGGAAGTTAACATTTGGCTACCTACTTTTGCTCAAGACCATACTTCATTTTTTTCATCTTATCCACTTTATTTCCATTTTCAAATAAGGACACTAAGTACTTTTTCCTTCCTGCCTAGCACTTCAACTTTCCAGGACAGACCCTTTCTGTCCACCCACCCCTGACCTGGACTGGGTGCAGGGACGCTGCCCACCTGTCATCAGCCCCCAAAACTTCCTTGATGTCACTCTGCAGTCCTTTTGCTGGGGCCTGTGGAGAAGAGGCCCAGCACCTGAGCCTTGGCGTTGGCACCTGCCTTAGGTAAGGAGCACCCAGGACTGACGGCTCATCCCCAGCAGCCACAGAAAAAAATTACATCAACCATGTATTGAACACCTTGAAGTGGAGACTTCAAGTAAGTCCCCACAGAAATCCCCAGTAATCCTTTGAGGTAGCAGCCAGCTCAACCCAAGGTCACACAGCTAGAATATGACACAGCTGGCACTGTTGTCTAAGCCAGGTCTGACTCTGCATTATAACATGTCTCTTCATTCCTGACCCAGAATACAGACGTCTGCCCTACCCAACCCAGACAGTGTTGCCCCTTTGGACAAAGACTGGAAGAGACTGGAAGCACTTCTGACCCCTCCCACTAAGGTTCCTACGGCCACTTCTGGTTTCCCTTCTGACCACCCCAGATTGCTGCAGTCTGTGGGCTGGACCACTCCTCATTCAGTAACTTCTACGCGCTTTGGTCTAGGCGCTTTGGTCTAGTCGTCAGGTCCTACTGGTGTGTCTTTAGGTCGAGGGTGAGGATGCCTTGTTCAAATCACTACTCTCTGACTGTGTGAACGAGTCACGTGATCAGATTCTCAGTTTCCCCATGTGGAGTAGGGGTAAGATACTTGCTGTTCTCACTCTTAATGTTCTCACAACATTAAGAGTGACAATTCAGCCAGGCACAGTGGTGCATACCTGTAATCCCAGCTATTTGAGAGGCTGAGGCAGGAGGATCTCAATGTTTGAGGCCAGCCTGGACAATTTAGCTTAAAATATAAATAAAGAGAGATGGCTGAGGTGTAGCTCAGTGGTAGGGCACTTGCATAGCATGTGCAAATCCCTGGATTCTACCCCCAGTACTGCAAAAAAGAAAGAAAAAAAAGAGAGAGTGGCAGTTCTATTATTTTAATATATTTCTCCCAAGAAAACAATGGGGTTTTTAAAATCTGTTCTATTTTTATTTTTGTTTTTGTTGTACTGGGGTTTGAAACCAAGGCCTTGCTCGTGCTAGGCAAGTGCTCCACACAGAGTTTTTTATCTTTTGTTTTGTTTTGTTTTGTTTTTGTGGTCCTGGGGGTTGAACTCAGGGCCTCGCCCCTGAATGCTCTGCAAGTGCTGGACCACTGAGCTGCACCCCCAGTCCATTTTTTTACTTTTTGAGACAGGGTCTCGCTCAATTACTCAGACTGCCTCTGGTCTCGAACTTGCGATCCTCCTGCCTCCACCTCCCGAGCCGCTGGGATTACAGGCGTGCGCCACCGCACCCGGCTATCTTTTATTTTTGAGACAGGGTCTCGTTAAATTGCACAGGCTGCCTCTGCCTTGGAACATGTGATCCTCCTGCCTCAGCCTCTCAAATAGCTGGGATTGCAGGTATGCGCCACTGTGCCTGGCTGAATTGTCACTCTTAATGTGACACGCTTCTGCTTCTGTATGGCCATCTAGGCAGGCCGCAGGCTCACTGCAGCACTCAAGCTGCACATCTCCCAGGAGACTGCATTCCATGCCGGGGTGTCCCTGGAGTTGTTTAATCCAGGATCCCTGCATATTGCTTGGTCCTGTAGAGATTGCTTCATATGGGGAGCCTCCCTCAAGCAGATCCTCCTCTCTCTCTTTCTTTTCTTCCCTCCCCTCTTCCCTCCCTCATTCATTCATTAATTCCTTCTTTCCTTCCTTCCTTCCTTTCCTTTCTTTCTTTGCCCTAAGGATTGTGATGGAACCCATCAAAAACTTCGGCTTTTTGCTTTTGGCTGGAGGAGTTTCTGTGGCAGATGGAGTCTATCTTTTTTTCAACTTTCCTACCACCCCCAGATTCTTATTTCTACTGCCACCCTTCAACAGTCACATATCCCAGCCAAAAATGTCTGGGATAAAACCCACAGGATCAAGACCAGACCAGGAGTAAAAACTGAGTCTGAATATCGACATAAGGTTGGAGGAGACAGCACCCTCCTGGTAGAGAATTCTTTCCCAAAGGAAACCGGGGTGATGCTCCCAAAGGGGAAGAGACTCCAAGAACAGATCCCAAGAAGATTTCACAGCACATATGTGGAGGCTCCTTTTGCTTCGTGTGTGTGTGTGTGTGTGTGTGTGTGTGTGTGTGTGTCTGTGTGCGCGCGCGCGTGCGCACACAAACAAAAGTAAGAGCCCTGCTTCCCTCTGGGAATCAAAATGGCTTTCAAAACTCAGAGTAAGGAAGCAGAGAGCTGCTATGAGCTGTGTTTATGAGCCAGCAGGCCCAAGTCCTCACATTTGTGGCCTAGTCATGGGCAGCTGTCCCTGACCAGATGTACCACACACAAAAAGAACCAGCTCTCAGCAGAGAGCTTTGATGAATTATTCATGTGCTCAGGAGTCAGCCACTGTTAGGAAAGCCCTCACCCTTTTGAATTCTCAAAGCTGAGGACTTCTGCTGCCCTTTTATCCTCTCCCTCCTTCACTTATTCAGTAGCTAGCCCAGGGCCTGCACAGCTACTATCACATGGACTTTGATAGGCAGGCTCGAATCTCAGCGCTATTTATGACGTTAAATGGGGGCTGGGGTTTAGCTCAGTTAGTAGAGTGCTGCTCTGCGCTCTCTAAGGCCCTGGGTTCAATCCCCAGCACCACAAAAGGGGGAGAAGGAGCTGGCAACCCACTCCTGAAACAGTCATCAGCCATTGAAAACCCTATGAATAGCAGAGAAGCACTGACAATAGTGCCGGGCGTGGCACAGTGTCAGGTAGTGTTTTGTCTGTTGTACATAGGGTCACTATGGGTCAGACCCAACTCAGCAGCACCTAGCAACAACAACAATGATGTTAAATAAACAACTTCACCTCTTTGAGGTTTTCTCATCTGCAGAAGGGAGATGATGCACCTTCATGGGATTGTTGGGGAGTTTATACCAGGTTACACAGGTAAAGCCAGAAGTCTGTGTAGATATGCAGCGTGACCAGTAGCTGTCATCCTGTTTCCTATGTAGTGATTATGGTGATAAAGACAGATCTTATATCTGTAGGATGAGATAAACAGAGTATGATTTAAATATCTGGAGTTTGTAGAGACATTTACAATCTACAAACCCTTCTGCAGTCCCATTTGTATAAAAACAAAATGAGATCAGCAGGGGCTGCTGGTTTTAGTCCTGTTGCACAAGTCAGGACACTGAGCTTTAAAGGCAGTGAGTGGCATGGCCTAAAGGCAGGGTTACTGGGCCTAGACCCTCGGGATTTCCACTCTATTCCAGGACTATGTGTGCCAACTCCTTCACATTTGTTCTAACCCCTTCTCACAGACATGTTTACCATGGCGGCTTCGAAGTCACAAAATAGCCCGCAAGAAAGACGGGCAGCAAGACATTTATAAATCACCAAGAACTGACTATTTTGAAAGTAAAGTGCTATTAATGTTAATCTCTGAGAGCTAAATTAGCAGGAGTGCATGGTTTGGCTTAGCTCTGTCTTAGAGTAGCCAACAACCCATTTTGAATTTGAACTCAGGGAGTTTAGCTCATTAATACCTTATTTTGTAACTCTTGAGGATTTTAACATAAGGCTGAAGCCACTTCCATATCCTCTGCACCAAATTACCGTTTCCCTAGTTCTCAAACTCCTTGGCAGGAATTTCATAGTAGTGGTATGCCCCATTCCATGGAACAAAGAATTCCCACAGTTCCAACGGACTGTTCTTTCTCTCTTCCCCACATTTGCTTTACTAAAAAGTTGATGAGGCTGCCCTGCTTTAAATATTTTGTAAATATTTAAACTTCTAGTAATCCTTGAGTTCCCCAGCTAATCCTCAGCAGAACATTTCGTGTCCGGGTCCCCTGTGGGGTCAGACAATACCCACAGGAACGCCTTTGGGGAAGTCTCCAGCAGGCAGCGGAAGAATGTTACTGAGGGGTCTTCAAATAGCTCCTTCCTCTCTGGAGAGAGAGATTGGTGCCTTCAAGGTCAGGACCCCCTCTTCCCACTGGACTCCAGACCGTGGTGGCGGGGGCAGGGCTGTGAGGAAGCCGAGCAGTCCACTGGATGTCTTCCGATGACCTTGGTCCTTCCGCCATGATGGAAGTGAGTGGGAGAGTGGGAGTGGAATAGGGTGGGGAGGGGAAGAAGCGCTTCTCAGAGACCTCACCCTTCGCTCTTCTCATCCTTTGGAGGGCCTTTCCCTCCCAGCTCCCTCCCTCACCTTTTGTGCAGTGTTCTCTTTAGAGAACAGACTCCTAACTTCCCTGGGGATCCTTGTTGGAGATCGAGAGCAAGTGTGGGGGCTGAGAGACCGCATGTCCCCAGGATGACACACCTCTCTTGAGGAGCAAAGAACAGAGCAGAGACTGACCCAGGCCCCAGCCTAGAGACAGAGGGTGCCATCTGAATCACCCACCCTTTTTTCCACTGAGACACTGAGGAAAATAAACATCCAGCCCAGTTTCCAGCCAGATCTGAAATCCTCATGCCTTAAAAAAAAAAAGAAGTAGTGTTATTCTAAGTAACCCTGAAATATCAGCCACTTTCCTTCTAAATCTTTTTCTTATTTGCTGTTTTTGTTTACAGCTGGGTCGAGTCGCCCCCAGAGCCAGCCTTTCGTAGGAGCATGAACTCCATAAAATCCCCACAGAACCTTCTGCTTGGTTCTGGAACCAGCCCCAGCCCTGACCTTCAGGGAAGTCCAGACTCTGGAGGAGGAAAAGGAGACAGGGAGAAACCTGGCCCTCCTCTTCTCATTCTAAGCCTTGATCCTTCTTCCTGCGCTGCCTTTTATGCCCCCTCACTCCCCCTCGCCTCCCCATCCAGCCAGCATAGATTAAGTCTAGTGTTACCTGCCAAAACCCACAGTCGCTTAGAGATGGGAGTGTCCTCCCAAATCCTCAGCTCCAGCAGCCTTGGATGGCTCCCAGCTGTCTCTTGAGCCCCGCCCCTCCTCCTTTTGTTCCTTGAGGGCTTTTGATTGTCCCTAGTGAAGGAAGGCAATAAATGATTGTTGAATTCATCCCAGAGCAGATTCCAAAGCACAGGCTAACTGTAACTTTTGGATTACAGGTAGAATTAGAACTTTATATTTAGTAGAAAGGTCACCTTGGACCCCTGAAGATCCATTTCTACATAGTTATACGTAGGATCCCGAGTGCTGTAAAATTAGTAGATATGGTCATCTCTTTCTAGGATCTGAATTGAGAGTCAAAGTCCCAGTTTTACATCTCAGGTTTATTCCTGATTCAGTCTGCAAATCTCACTTTCTTCAACAGTAAACTAGGAGTGGTTTTCAAACCTAATTATACCCATTGGCTTTTAACCAAATCTTACATGGAAAACTATGTATGAACCAGGTGAGTGGGAGCCACTTTGAATCTTGCAGGGAGAAAAGTCAAGTACTACAGAAGCTGGACCGGAACGCTTACCCCTCCTCTTCTCCCAGGCTTGCCTGGGAAAGGCTGGAACACAGAGTGAAAATATGCGTCTGTAGCAGATATTTCAAAATAGGGACCCAGAGACCAGTACTGAGATGTGAAAAATGTCATCAGTCCACATCAAAATGGAAAATATCAAGAGGAAGACATAGTCATTTTGCACAAGGCTAAATGTAGTTAGCCTTAAAAACTTCTCTTTGTTCAGAGATTCTCTCGGTATGGGCACACATGCAATCTATTCGTGTGTGTGTGTGTGTGTGTGTGTGTGTGTGTGTGTGTGTGAAATGACAGTCTTGATGAATAGTTTTTCCATATTTGACAGCATTAAAAATTGGCAGCCCCATGTGGCCACTTCTAAATGTGGACAAGTGAAAAAACAGACAGTGTTTTAACCCGTCCATAAAACAGAAGTGCCTGGAAGCAGTGATCTAGAGGTGCCACTGATGTCAGGGTCCCCTAGCCCCCAGCTCTGTGCTGGTCCTCGTGCCTCAGGCCTCTGAACCCACCATCAAGTTCAGCCCACCCTGAGGCCCAGCATTACATCAGTGTTCTGGGATCCTTTGACCCTGTGGCTGAGGTCTGGTTCTGCTCAGTGTGCTTGCTAGGGTCAGCCCTGGGATTTTGCCTCCTTTTCCTGTTTTGGGAACTTTACCCTGTTAACCTGCCTGTAATCTCAAATCCCACCCAGACCTGGACCATCATCCTGCTTTTATTGGCTTCTCTCATAGACCAGAGTCTTCCCTAATGTTAAGCTGGTGGGCAGAGCTCCCCTGCCTGTTGGAGGACCTCTGTGTTACCAGTGGTCTGTCTGCCTGCGTTTCTGAAGAAAATCCGCTTCTGCTTCCCCCTGCAGTGCTTCCTCCTCTCCTTGGGCGCTGCTGCCCACAAGTCTAGGTGACGCCTCAGTTTCTGTTCTGTGTTCACTCATTC
>VMDO01002917.1:0-155134 GCA_007922755.1 Pedetes capensis | reverse complement strand
TCCCCCCCTTTTAATGTGATCTGACCTTTGAGTAGGATTTTTCCTTCTTGTAATTTTGAGTCAGCTCTCTCATATGAGTGAGAACATGTGTTGTTTCTCTTTCTGAGCTTGTGTTCGTTCACTTAAAATAACTTTCTCTAATTCCATCCATTTTGCTGCGAATGACCCTATTTCATTTTTCTTGATTGCTGAATAGTATTCCATTGTGTATATATACCATAGTTTTTGGTGAGCTCAGAGGGCAGTCCCTTGTTGATTCCTCTAGGTAGGCATCTACCAAAAAAGAATTGTGGCTAGTGCTTGGGAGTTGTGGATTCCAGCATAGTTGTGTCCTTCAGGCTCCTGAAATAGGCCTATACCCTGATTTCCCTCGGCTGCAGCAATACCAGGGTGTCTCTGTCACTCTAGCTGCCTAATACAGCTCTGGCCAAGTTGGAGTGCACCCTTTGATGGTCTCTGGCCTTGTCTGTCTCTGCACATTGTGAGCACACACTCAGTGTGGACACCAAGGAGTTTCTTTCTGGGCCTCCTCAGAGAGGCTCTGCTGGTTTGTTCTCTCCCCATTGGCCAAAAAGGGCCATCCATAATCATAAATGAATTATCAGGGTGGGACAAGTGAGATGCCCCATACACTAAACGCTGTGAAGGTAGGTGTCTTCCAAGAAGGAGAGATGCATCTGTCTCCTGCTTCAGGGTAGGGCCACCCTGCTACTCCCACTGGTGTGCGGAATTAGCTGCCTCCAGTGATTTGCTGTACTTTACTGAAATAACTAGATTAGGAACTAAATCTTCAACTCTTTATTCTAATATTGCCTGGCTTCAACACAGACTTTTAGTTTAGCTTTTTACTTCTCACAGTAAATAGAGATGTGTACGATTTTCCCCTTTTAGTTCTTGAACTTTCTTCCCTACTCATTCTGGTACTCTGAAATAATGTGAAAAAGTAGAGAATTTGGAGCAAAACTGGAAAACACTCCCCTTGTTGGCATGAGTGGAACCTGTAGCGATTCTCCCCGTTCTTCTTTCCTTGGTGCTGCCATGGGCAGTAATATGTGAGGAGCCTTAGGTGCCCTGCGCTTTATGCCACTCTCCTGACCCCAAGTCAGTACAGTTCAGCGAGGGGTGAATAAGCACTGCTCAGTTCAGCTACCAGACCAGTGTTGTCCTCTATCACTGGGACAGTGTTTTTACAATGAAGTCTCAGGACCCAGCCGTTTTCTTCATGGTAGATGATTCTCATTTCATTGGATTCAAAAATCTCTGCCTGGAAGGTTTCTCTCTGGTGTGTTTCTGAGGTAAAATCTACATCATTGTTAAACTATAGGTCAAAGTCAATCAAGTGTCGTATACCCTCCCACGCCTAGGCACACTTGTCGGGTTTTACTTAAAGTGGGTTCCAAATGATCATGGTATGTGGAAGGTACTGTTAAGTGGGATGGTTATTGTTTGCTTTGATTCTTTCCCATGGGAAGAGAAGTCACTGGCTGTTGGTCTTGGTGGAAGGCTTTTGAATGAAGCCAGTTATTGCCCTGGGTTGAAGACTGAGACCCTGCAGCAGCTCTTGAGTGCTGAGGATTCCCTCCCACTGGCCCTGGGGCTATCAACCAGCCCTCCCCACTCCCTCGATCTTCTTTGATATTCCACATTCAGGCCCCCTGGCTAATAAATTACCTAGTAGACACTGGCCTGTGGCTTCATCTCCATGTTGGCCTCCCCCTGTTCTCCCCCCTTGCCCCGTAGGAGTGCCTTATAGGATGTCTAGTCTAGTCTCTCTGACCCACTCGAAGCCTACAGGACCCTTCCTAAATATGGATCCCTTTGCTCTTTCCCTGATGGCTACTCCTTATACAGGTGCACCTGGAGCCAGCGAACTCCATGATGCACAACCCATCTTCCACCTTTGCTTAACCTGGTGCCTTAAACCTCATGAGTAAAGGGAGTCATGTCGGAAACACATTATTAAAGTAGAGTGATACAAACATTGGCTTCTCAATGCCAACAGCACCTTTACCAGGAAATACAAAGACACAACCACATATGTTTTAAGCTTGTTTTATGCTGTTTCTTAGTCACTCTTTTTGTTTGCTTGCTTGCTTTCGTTAACCAAACTCAGGAATGTCACAATGTCACCAAAGCCAATGGGGAGAGAAATAAAACCAGCTACCCAGAAAAAACGAGTTTGAAATTGGCCATTTTCAGGTTCAAAAGATTTTCTTTTCCTTTATATATAAAGATTTTCTTCCTATTTTGCCACCTGTTTTCCAAATGGATAATGGGACTCCTCTTGGCTGAATCTTGATGAAAATATCCCTTTGTGTGGGAGAGGCAGCCCACTGAACTGCCCGATCAGGCTCTCATGGGTGGAGACCTATGTTCTGGCTTTGATCACCTACCAGACTTTTCATATCAATAGCCGTAGAAGATTTTAGAAAAATCTGTTTCTAAGGTAAAAGGAGGGAAAATGTTTGGTAAATGAAGAGGATGAACATGGTGATGTGAAAAATTTGTGCACAACTTGTTCTTGGGCTCCTGGGTCAGATCCATGTCATTTTTCCTTATTTCTGCCATCTAGTAAAGAAGTGGCCTGCAGCGGTAGCCGTGTGGCATCTGATCCTGTCAGATCTCCGAAGCTAAGCAGGGTCAGGCCTGGTTAGTTCCTGGATGGGAGGCCACCTGGGAACACCAGAAGCTGTAGGCTTGGGAGAAGGACCTGGCAACCCCCTCCCAAAAATCAATCTGCCATCGAAAACCCTAGGAACAGCAGAGAAGCACTGACAATAGTGTTTCCCCTGTTGTACAGAGGGTCGCTATGAGTCGGATACCGACTTGATGGCACCTAACAACAACAACAAGTAAAGAAGTGACAAAAATTTTGAATTAGTATCACTCCTTGTTAAGTCACTTGTGACAGCTAATGTGCTAACTTATATATGTGTTCTTTCTGTTTTCTGGATTTTACTGCGTTTGTTTTGACATAACATCCATATTTTGTTTACATTATTTTTAAAATATCAGTAACTGTAATAACCTAAAATTGAAGTTGTGTTGTTGATAGGACATCAAATTTTTATGACCATGTGTCACATAATTTAAGTGCATCCATTCCTAATGTATAAAGTTATCTCTCTCAATAAACAATGAAGAAAGTACTTTATCTTCTCTTAACACTTTTATTAAACTACTGTTTTTGAGGGGGTAGTAAAAGTTCTAGATAAGCCCTGGATGTTAATTCACAGTCAAGATTTGAGGTTTATTACAAGTAAGCTACTTACTAATATTTTAAAATATCCCTTAATATTAACCTTACAGATAGACTTTGTTTTTTCTAAACTTATCAGCTTACAGTATTCTCATTATCCCTTCCCATGTTTATGAAAAATATAGTATAACTTGTCAGAGGAGGCAGATGTCATGTTATGGGCTTTATTTGCTAAATCAAAGCATGGTACTTTCAGTTCAGAAACAAACAGCCAAAGCTCAGGCACTGAGTGTCCTACCAGATTTCCTCCCCACCTTCTTACCCAGGTTCATCTCCCTTCTCCTGCTCTTTCCAAATTAGGTTGGCAAGTGCCACACAGCATTAGGCAAAGACATGGTCATTCCTGAGAACCATATCTTGGGAGTGAATAAGGAACAAAGAGTGAAAAGTTAAAAGCAGGTATTTATGCCCCAGATAGTAGCTCTCTGACAGCTGATAAGTGATTGGAAATTATGCAGCCACCTCCTGCCTGGGCTTGTCTTTGCCCTTCCACCAAAAAGGTCTTGGGGTGCAACAGTTGTCCCCTTGGAACCTTTCAGAAGCACCATTTAAACTGGCTTTCCCAAAGACGGACACTGAAAAAAGACTAGAAAAGGCATTTCTGGTAAACATTTACCAAGGGTGAACCCTGAGCCATACTCCTCGGACACACCCCACCTAAGTCATGCCCAGCCTCTCCCACCCAACCCGAAGGAAACCAGCCAGGGCTCACGCCTACTCTGTCCCAGGAATAACTGGACTTCATCCTCACACAGAACCTGCCACAATCCACGACAAAAGGAAATGAGTTACTTTGTCAGTGCCCCAAACCAGACACATGATGTAGGCAGAGCCCAGATTCAACTGACTCACAGGACAGATTAGTTTTCCCCCAGCTGTAGTAAATGAGTAGCTACATCATTCCTGGAAATGTAGGCATCCTCAGAGCAAAAATGCTCAATGATGTAGTCAGAGAATGATAGGAGAAAGTGTCCTGTCCATCTCTCTACCGTCAGAAGACAGGGATTTGGGTCTCCTTTGTTTTCCTGTTCTATCCTTTGATGATGGTGTAAAAGGTGGCTTAAATCAGTGGTTCCCACATTAGAAACACAAAAATAGCAGCAAAATGTCAGGTCTCTTAAAAGGCTATTGAGTCAGGATCTCTCTGGATGTGGCTTGAGCATTATATTTTTTACAAGCTTCCTGGGTGTGAACTGGGGTGTGGCTCTGTGGTAACCAGCTGAGATATACTTGAGACCTACTTGAGAAATACTTGTCATTAGTTAAGTGACTGATATCATAAAGGGAAGAGACTGTCAGAGCTTGTGTCTTTCTGTGTTTCCATTCACCTGTAACTGCCAGTTGAAATGAAAGATCATCATTTCACCTGGTGCCTGGTTTGGGGATGACTGGTTCGTTTTAAAGCCTGGTTTTTTGATGGGACCGAGGGGAATCTGGACCCTGCTTGTCTAGTGTGTGCAAAGCCCTTGGTTCTTCTATCCCCAGTGCCATGAAAAGAAGTGAGAGAGGGAGATGGAGGAGAGAAAGAGAGGGGGGAAAAAAACAAAACAAAACACCAAAACCAGAGAAAATGAAAAAGAAAAAAAGAAAAATCTCCCTGAGCGACTCCAGTGCATTCTGAAAGTTAAGAGTCACTAGCCTAAATGAAGAAGTTACCTAGGAAAAAACACTAGCATGGCATGTTGGTCCACAATAGGACAGTATAAAGGGCATGTGGAGGGACGGAAGAGCTTTACTTGCCCTCTCTTCTTCCCAGCAGACAGTACTTTGGAACTTACTGCTCATAGACTGCAATCGTTTTAAAAGAACCTTACCTTTACAGCCCCTTTCTTTTCTTCTGGGGTGTGGTTAACTGCATTTCTCCATATATACCATCTCCAGAGAGCCTGGTGGCTGGCTGGAGGTAGCTCAGCTGGCCCACAGAGGGAACCTCATGGTCTCTCTTTCATTTTTTATGTTATAATCACTCCTGAAATACATAAATCGGAGCGTCTGCAACCAGTTGAGACCCATCCAATCAATATGAACCTCATCACTCTGGATGGCGGGGTTCAAAATGGGAAATCTCCAGGTGCTTTTTGCCCAGAAAGGCTCAGGAAATTCAGGACATCTTTACCTGGGTCCAGGTTCCCCTTGGCCCCATCAAAGAACCAGGCTTTAAGATGAACCAGTCATTCCCAAACCAGGCACCAGGTGAAGTGAGGATTTTCATTTCAAGTCAGTTACAGGTGAATGGAAACATAGAAAGACAGGAGTTCTGCCAGTTTCTTCCCTTTATGCTATCAGTCACTTAACTAATGAGAAGTATTTCTCATTGATGGAGCATTTCAACAAAGAGGTCAGAGTCTCTTACCAAAGATGTGATCTCCTCCGTGCCCACAATGCATGGGGAACACCAATGGCAGCATTGCTTTGCTCGTAAATCACTGTAGGAAGGAAGTACCAAGGGGCAGGAATGCAACCAGGAATGAACTTGGGCCACCAAGGCTTTCCCTAGGACTTCTTCCAAAGCAGCATCACTAGAAACTACATTCCTGGTCAAGGGGAAATGTTTGGAGTTTATTTTTATTATTATATTAGATTCTTATAAGGAGAGAGGATTCTTCAGGAGAAGAGAGGTCTCTGGTACATACTACCCAGGAAGCATGAGGCAAAACACACCCAACCAAAAAGTATTTGTATCTACTATTCCTTCATTGCTGGGACAGAAAAGTCCAGCCAGAAGAACAAATGGTTCCCTTACTGAGAATATAGAAATTCTAATGTATGTTCACTGACATCCAACTTACCTGGACAATAGGGAAATTCATTACTCCTCCACCTTTATTTCATATTCCTCCGCTAAGAGATATTGGTTTTAAGCAAATCGGCTGGAGCTCGTGAGTCCATACAGTATTTCAGACCCTGCCATGCAGTCCCAGGCAGCTGTTCTGTTGGTCTGAGGAAAATTCCTCCAGCCTTTGTCCAGACTCCCCCAATATGGTCTGTTGTTCCAAAGCTGAAGAGCTGCTATTAGCACAGTAATTTTTCCAAATGAACATTGAGCTAAATTATCTCAAATGTATAAAGGAACATCTCTCACTCTGTTATGGAAAATTGCCTCTGAAATTATAAGACTGTACAAAGCACATATTAATTCTGGGCCCAAGGACATCCAAATTGCCTTAGATTCATGCTGCATTGTGGTAACACACTCTTAATAATGTCAGGCTCTGAGGATATCATAAGGTACATGCTGTTATGAAAATAAACCAGAGATTTTCTCCATTAGGATCACTGTACACCCAGCCAAACCCAGCTAGATGTATTTTACTCTGAGATGTGAGCCTTTTGCAGAGGAAATAAATTCTAATTGCACAGGCAGGGAGTGAATTTGAATTCTAAATTGGGTCGACCTCCCCAAATGGCTTTCTCACTGCTGCCCATGAGTGAGGCCACCTAGGAAGCAGCTGACGGCAGCCATTGTGCCCACAGGAGATGGCTGGCTACAGCTGCGTCAGAAACAGCTTCTGCTCAAGCATATTCAAGTCCATGACGAGGTAAAGGTGGAAATAGAGGCCAGGGACCAGCTGGAAGATCATGCCAGGTGCCAACACACTTAATGAACGTGTGCCCACATGTGGCTGGAGAGAAGGTGCCCCCTGGAAACTAGCCCTACCAAAATCACCCCCAAACCACTTGTCCAGGGCACCCAAACATCCTAGTCACAAGCTATTCACTCAAAAGGGTTTTCAATTATTTTTTTCTTTTTAGCACCAGGGATCAAACCTGAGGCCACCCAGATCCCACGCAAGCACTTTGCAACTGAGCTACCTCTTCAGTGACTCCCCGCTTTCTTTACTTTTTTGAGAAAATATTATAAAGCAAATCCTAGACATTTTATTTCTACATGCCTAAATATGCATTGCCTGCAGCTGTAGCACTGTGGCATCTGAATCTGTCAGATCTCGGAAGCTAAGCAGGGTCTGGCCTGGTTAGTACTTGGATGGGAGACTGCCTGGGAACACCAGGTGCTGTAGGCTTGGGAGAAGGACCTGGCAACCCCCTCCCAAAAAAACCAATCTGCCATTGAAAACCCTATGAACAGCAGAGAAGCACTGACAATAGAGTTTCCCCTGTTGTGCAGAGGGTCGCTATGAGTAGGATACCAACTCGACGGCACCTAACAACAACAACAACAAAGTATGCATCTAAGAGAGATGTTTATTTTTCTCTAGGTAACCACAATACTGCTCTACACCTACCAAAATTAATACTAATTCCTTGGTGTCATCTCAGTTCCAAATCAAACTTATCTTATTATGGTGCTGGGGACAGACATTAAATATACCATTGACTGCCAAAAGAACCAACAGATTGTCCTAGAAGAAGTGTAACCAGAGCTCTTCTTGGAAGCAAGTATGGCTAGACTGCATTTTACATATTTTGGACATGTAGTCAGGAGGGACCAGTCCCTGGAGAAGGACATGTTTGGGAGAGTGGCAAGTCAATGAAAAGAGGAAATCACTCCACTGTATGGATTGATACAGTGTCTGCAACAATGGGCTTAAACATAAATAAGACCATGTACCTGGCACCGAATTGCCAGTGTTTCATTCTGCTGTACATAGGGTCACTACGAGTTGGATCCGACTCAACAGCACCTAACAACAACACAACAATTCTGGTTTTATTTGAAAAGTTAGTCTTTTAAAAAAGAAAAAAATAAGAAAATGAAGCACCCCCTTGAAGACCTGATAAATGTAAAAGGCCGCGGTGTTTCCCAGCATCTCTGCCTTCTTCCAGAAAGGAAAGGTGCCCCATTTTTCCTCTGAGGGCACTAGTTTCCCCTCCCCCATTCCAGGTAGCCCCTGTGGTCAGTCAGTCAAAGTCTCCTCCCTTCAGGAGAAGACCACAGCCCCAGCTTGGCCAGCAGAAATTTGCATTTTGGACAAGCTAGGCATGTACAGGGCTGGGATTTAGCTCAGTGGGTAGAGCGCTGCGCTGCAGTCTCTGAGGTCCCGAGTTCAATTCCCAGCACCGCAAAAATGGGAGAAGAACCTGGCAATCCACTCCCAAGGCAATCCCGAAACAGCCAGCCATTGAAAACCCTGTGAGGGTTGCTATGAGTCGGATACCAACTCGACAGCACCTAACAACAACAACAACAAGGCATATACATTGGATGGAGGCCTGGGGAGAAGTCAGGCACTCGTTCCTGGTCCCTGGAAACCACCCTGTATTTTGGAAGACCTGGTTTTGTTGTTGTTGCTGTTTTGTTTTGTTTTTTTCCATTCCCTTAAATCTATCAACCATGCGGCAAATGGCTTCTCTAAGTTAGCCAGGGCTGGTTTCCAACCCAATGCTTTTCCCACACAACTTCTCCAAGGCTTTCCCTCCTGTCTCTGCATTTGCAGTCACAGCCTGGCTCATGCATCAAATAGCCACCCAGTGTGAATGCTGTGAGGCTGCAATTCCTGCCTCCGTATTCCGAGACCTGTACCAAGCTGGGAGGAAAACTTTCTCTTCCTGGGAAGAGGGGCTTCTTCAGCAGCCCCACTACATTGCTGACATGATAGTGACTTTTTCAGGGGTGGTAAATACTTGATTCATTGAAACACTGTGCTCAAGAAATAGGGTGAGATCCTACAGAGGTTAGTGAGAAAACCCAGTTCCTGTTTGTTCCCTGGTACCATGTTGAGACTCAAGGCATTGGCTCCTGAGCCAACACCCTGGTCCTTATGGGTAGATTCATACGCTCCCGACCTGAAACCCAAGGCCTCGTGCAAGTGCTTGCCACTGAGCTGTACTCTCAGCCTCCTTATTTATTTATTTATTTATTTATTTATTTACCTATTTGTTTATTGATTGATATTTTGAGACAATGTGTCACTAAGTTATGCAGGCTCCTTTTGGCATTGACTTTTCAATCCTTCTGCCTCAGCCTACTGAGTTGCCAGGATTATAAATGTGCATCACCACACCCAGCTCAAATGTTCTTCATTCATCTCTTCTACTAGGTGAAGATATCAGTTTAAAGCATTAGAGATTCATGAAATAAAACTAAGAGACACAAAAATCTGTGTGAGAAAAAGATTCTTCAGGAAGATTCTCCCAAATGAAAGAATCCATCCAGATGGTTTCTAGACGATCTTTATTTGCTGTGTGGTTAGGCATATAAATGCTCTTTTTTTTTTTTTTCATCAGATGTAAGTGACTGATGAAGGTTATCCATTTAAAACAGGCAGGATCCTGTGATTATCTATCATAATGGCGAAAACTTTTAAATTTTAATTTCCTCTTAATAAAATTCCCCCCCTTTTTTGAGTCAGGATCTTGTTAAGTTACACAGGCTGCCTCTGGCCTCGAAGTTGCAATCTTCCTACCTCCACCCCTCGAGTCTCTGGGATTACAGACTTGTGCCATTATGCCTGGCATAAAACTTCTGTTCTTGGATCACGGAAAGAGATAATGGGAGGGCTAGAATTCCTTGCTACAATGTGAACCCTCCCCTACAGCTAGAGTGGCTGCTGCGGCTCAGACTGTGTCTCAGACTGTGGTCCCTGAACCAGCAGCATTAAGTGTCAGCCAGGAATGTGTTAGAAAGGCACATTCTTAGGCTTCACCTAGACCTACTGTCTCAAATACTCTGGGTGTGAGCCCCAGGGACTTGTGTTTTATTAACACCTCTCCGACACACACAAAGACATGCATGCATACATATGTGTATACCCACGGGATTGTGATGCAGGGTGAATCTGAGACCCACTGTGTGCTAGAGGAGCTCTGCCAATATTTCAGCCCTCGCTGCCTCCCCTGTCCAAGGAGCACATTGTTACTAATCCTCCCATACGCCAAGGGTTCCATTAGATGCTAGGGACACAAAGACACCAAAAACACAGCCTGCCCTCTGGAAGCGCAGAGTGGATCAGCAAGAGGCCAGCCCAGACCCAAAGAGGACAGTGCTCTTCGCACCACTGCTGTGAGGGTAACAGCCCTTGGCAGTTAAAAGGAAGTAGCTCCACTGCATTCCTGGCTCCTCTGCTTTCAGGCTGGGTGATCTTGGGCAAGTTACTTAATGTCTGAGATTGGTCAAGAAGCCTCAGTTTCCCCATTTGCCTTTTCTATGGGTGTGATAGCAGTAGTCTAGTTATGGGACTGTTGTGAGATTTAAGTGAAATATGCTCACAAGACCCCCAGCACCAGCCCGGCCCACAGGAAGACAGGAACAGGTGTCAGGGTCTGTGGTTTTCAGGGTGCAGAGGGAAATCATGAAAGAGGGCTTATGTCCCTCTTCCCTAATCAAGAAGAGCTTCCCAGGAAGACACATTTGGAGGTGTTTGGGGAAGCGGGGGTCATTGTGTAAAAGGAGGGGTGTAGGTTGGAACTAGATGGCTCTGATGCTTCTACAGGATCCAGGTGACCTTCTTGGGTTCCTTGGGCATTCTCCAGAAGGCCCTGAGAGCCCCCGGAACATCCCTGGGCTGCCGTTTGTCCTCGTCTGTCATCCTGCCGAATTCCTCTTTAGGATCATGTTGGAGGTCGCGTGGCCTTCCACATCTCTTGGACTTCCTGGAAGTGTAACTTACCCCTAAGCAAACGCTTAACCTCTCCCAGTCTGGTTCTTCCATTTCCCTCAGAAATGTGGTTGAAAAGGGGACCTCATGACAAGCCAGCCTCAATACCCCAGCTTTCAACCATTCTGTGGAGAGTTTTCCTCAGAGACTCCTCTCACCAGCCTCACCCATTCTTCTAGCGTCTAGTAGAAACCTGGGCGCCTCAGACATGGAAGAAGGCTCCCCTCAAGTTTCTCTTGGCCCAGAGTCCTCTGGAGGGGTGATCGCACACACATGCCTTCACCCCCCTTCCCAACCATCAGGAGTCTGAAGCTGAAGCCTGCAAAGTCTATATTTTTCCCCAAAAACAATTTTTTTCTCCTTGGACTTTATTATTAGAAAGCCCAGAACAAACCAGAATGCTGAGTCCCTGTGCGTATGTATTCCTCTCTCTACCGAGAACCTGGGCCTCCCGTCCTCCTTCTCTTTCTTCTCCTCTCTTTTTATTTCCAAGGCTCCCTGATTGGAAAAGAGCGGCCCCCTTCTTCCTCCCCAACTCTCCAATTGTCACCGCCAATTAGCGCATTGTTAGGACACACAATGGCGTTACTGTAGCCAGTGGAATGGGAGGCCTTTGTGCTTCTCCACCCGGCCGTGGGGGCAGTCAAGTTTCATTTAGGGACTTAAAACACAACTCCAGAAGAAAAAATGCTATCAGAAAAGCAAAAAGAAAAAAGGAAAAAGAAAAGAAAAAGAAGAAAAAGAAAAAGAAAAGAAAAGAAAAGAAAGAAAAAGGTGGGGTAAGGGATCAGAAAAAAGGTGGAGAAGATGAAGATGAAGGAAAAGAAAGGCGGTAGCAAGCAAAGGTTGAAAGGGGGAAGAAAAAAACTCTGCTATTCAGGAGTTAGGCTGAACTCATGAAAAGCCCCAAGTGGCTGCTGCGCACTGAAGTCCCCCTGAGAACACAAGAGCTCAAGCCTGACAGTAATTAGTGGTGTGATTGTGCCTGGAACACTGTGTGTCTTTAGAGGATTTTTCCAACTTTATGTTTTTTCAGTCTTCACCAATAAAGGGGATGGGAGGAGAAAAGTAGGGGCGGAGGGGAGAGGAATGGCCCACATTCCCCCCCCAGCAGACCAGGGTGGGGGCGCAATTCAGCCTTTTTCTTTGACAGGTAAATTGGATTTAATTTTCTAAAGCTTGTAACTAATTACAGAGGGTATTTTCTACAAGAATGTGACATATGGGTGTGTTTTGGAGTCACTGTTTTATTCGTTTCAAGTACCTTCCCAGCAGCCTGGTCCTTTTTGCAGCCCAGAAGGTGCCCACAGAGCCCAAGCTGTCCATCCAGCCCACAGGTGGGGAACTTTTCCTGTTGGCAAAACCCTGATGCTTTTCCTGCTTGTGGATCGGATGGCCAATGTGAGCAAGCAATGGACCTCAGAGCGGCCTTGGGTCTGAGCAGGTGGGTCCCTCAGCGCAGCGACCCAGATGTCTCTCCTATGGGTGACATCGCTGCCTTCCTGGTATTCTTCCAGCTTCCTCCTCACCGAGCCCTAAAACAATCAGGGGTGCTCGTTGCTTGGTAGAGCTCATGGTACAAGGAATGTGGAGTGGGGGCAAGGACACCCTGAAGCTGGGCTTCCCGAGTTCATTCTCCCTCTTACCCACCCACCTGCCCTCCATCACATCCCTCAGTTTCTAGAAAGCCCAGAGTCTCCTCACCAGGTCAGGTTTACCATGTATTGTTCAAAAATAAATATAAATAAATGAATAAACAAATAAATTTTTAACAAGCTAGCTCGGTGCAGCAAATTCAATCTTTGTACCTAGCAGGCTCCTTATTGTTTTCATTTTTATTTTGTAAATAAACTAATAGAGGCATCCACTCCATGCAAGATTTGGAAAAAAAAATCTCCCCATCTTGGAAACAAGGCCCTCAGAATTCACTCAAGACTGTCGCTAGCCGGGTGCAGTGGCGCACGCCTGTAATCCCAGCAGCTTCAGAGGTAGAGGCAGGAGGATCACAAGTTCGAAACCAGAGACAGTCTGTGTAATTTAGCGAGACCCTGTCTCAAAAAAGTTTAAAAAAAAGGGGGGGGGACTGGGGGCGCAGTTCAGTGGTCCAGCACTTGCAAAGCATGCAGGCATGAGGCCCTGAGTTCAATCCCCAGTACCGTAAAATAATAATAACAATAATAATAATAATAATAATAAAGAAAACACCTGGCTCTGTGGGAAACAGAGTAAGGGATTCCTGGGAGATCTTGGCAGTAGCAAGCGTAACTTTCTCCACTTTCCTTCATCCTCCGCCTTCTGCCCCGGGTGAGGTAGTGGGATTCTAAAGACTCAGAACACGCAAGGCAGGAGGCACAGGCCACGCAATGGAGGTGGTGTGGCTGCACCCATGCCACCCCTCAGTGCCCCATTATCAGGTTCACCGCCTCCAGAGCTTCAGAGGCCCAGCTCCTCTCATCCTACTGCATTGCTCTTGTCCCCATCCGCTCTCTCCACACCATTTCAAGCGCTTCCTTCAGAGCTGCCTCATTGTGGTCTTTGTTAAACGCTAGCCTGACCTTGCTGCTTCCCAGCTTAAAAGTCTCTTACAGCTCTGTTGCCTTCAGGACACTGTTCAGGTTCTGAAGCATGACTGGAAAGCCTTTGATGACATGGGCCTATCTTCTCTTTAATTTCATCTCCTGCCACCAGGACGGCTTGCTTTGGGGGCACGTAATCTGTGCACTCACTGGATGTTGTGGTCACCTGTCACCATCTTGAAATCCTGAATAATTTTTGGCTGGAGCTCCCCACATTTTCTTTTTCTTTCTTTCTTTCTTTTTTTATTTTTTTCCTTTTCTTTTTCTTTTTCTTTTGTCTTTTTTTATCTTTTTTGCAGTGCTGGGGGTTGAACCTAGGGCCTCACACTTGCATGCTTTGCAAGTGCTATACCACTGAGCTGCACCCCCAGCTCATTATTTTACTTTTCTGAGACAAGGCCTGGCTAAGTAATCCAGACTGCCTCTGGTCTCGAACTTGCAATCTTCCTGCCTCTGCCTCCTGAGTTGCTGGGATTACAGGTGTGCACCACTGCACCCAGCTTGAGTTCCCCACATTTTCATCTTGCACAGTCTCGGTACTATGGTTTAGATGCATCCTCCAAAAAAGCATGTGTTGGAAACAATTTTCAGTGCAACAGTGTTAAGAGATAAGACCTTTGAGAGGCAAGTAGGCCATGAGGGTTCCAGCCTCCTGAATGGATTAATGCTGATATAAAAGGCTTCAGGCTGCAAATTCAAGCTCTTTCTCATGCCCGTGCATAAGCATGCTCTCTTGTCATTCCACATTCTGGGAAGACGAAGCAAGAAGACCTTCACCAGAAGCCAGCACTTTGATATTGGACATGCCAGCCAACAAAACTGTGAGAAATAAACTTCTTTTCTTTATGAATGCGTCAGTCTATGGTATTCTGTTATAGCAACACAAAGCAGACTAAGACATCTTGCTAATGCGGTAGCCGGCCCTGCTGCTCGCTCTCCTTCCCACTTCACATTCCTCTAATACCAAAGCCCCACAGTGGGCCAAAGCCCTTTGTATTTCCCTCTGTTCTGTGCATTCTCCCACCCCTGTGTCTATTTGCAAACCTCTAGTCACCTTTCAAAACTTGGCTTCTGTATCTTTCTCTGAGAATCTTCCCAGGTTTCTCTCACCAAATAATTTATTGCCCCTTTGCAAATGTCGACTTTTCAGGTTATTATAGCTTATTCTTATTTATTTCCTGCCTCAACTTAGAGGTTATGCACCCCAAAGGGGGAGAAATTGTGTTGTGCACAGTAGCAGGGTTCCCAAGTGATATTGTATCATATGGTATATTTAAGAGATAAATGTTTATTGAAAGTGTCATTAATCTCTCATTCTGATTACCATATCTGTGCTATATATGCAGATTTATTATGACTATATTGTCACTCTAGCCTCAGCCAGGGCCCTAGGGCCATGGTGCCACGAACCACTTCCTAAAACCGGTTGTGCAGCCTCTGCTAAGAGGTTTGCCTTAGAGCAATAATACTGTTTAATAGAATATTCTGCAATGACAGAAACATCCTACAGTTGCTCTGCCCAGCATGGTAGCCACTAGTCAAATGTGCTGTTGAGCACTTGAAATGTAGCTATGCAACTGAGGAACTGAATGTTTACTTTGACTTCATTTTAATTACAAGTCATGGATTGCTTCATGATGCAGTTGTGTTCTGAGAAGCATCATTAGGCAATCTCGTCGTTGTGTGGAATGAGAGTGTACTTACGCAAGCTAAGACAGCTATGACATCACTGGATGATATAATCTCTTAGACCACTATCATATGCACTTCATTATCATCGACTGAAACATCATTATGTGGCACGATTTTAAGTGTAAATATCCTCATGTGTTTGATCCCCTGCACTGCAAAAATGGGAGAAGGAGTGGCAGTCCACTCTCAAAACAATCCCCAAATAATCAGCCTTTGTAAACCCTGTGAGGGCTACGAGTTGTACCTGGTTCGACGGCACCTAACAACAATAACATCCTCGTGTGGTTAGCAGCTCCCATGTTGGACAGTGGAGTCTCCCATATGCTACTTGTCCTTTTCAAGGGTCTTGTCACTCCAGAAAGACTTCTTTACCAATCAGAAGCCTTTGAGCACCTCTTGAGAAGGAAGATTTTCAGTGAAAAGAATACAGTCCTTTCTGACTTCCCTGATTGATACCAACAACCTCTTCCCACACACATTCTGCTGACAACCACAGTGTAGGTCTCACCTGCTGTAGATACACTTGGCCTTAACCCATGAAAGGAGAAAACAAAAAGCCTTCTACACCTGGGAGGGAAAACACCTGTTGGGGTTAAATATTTCTATTATGGTTACCAAGAACAATAAGACTAGTCTACACTCCTTTCCTCCAACATTTCTTTTCAGTACTGGGAGGTTGAACCCAGGGCCTTGCACATGCTAGGCAAGGGCTCCACCACTGAGCTGCACCCTCAGCTTCTTTTATTTTTTATTTTGAGAAAGGGTCTAAGTTACACAGGCTGCCTCAGGCCTCGAAAGCTCGATCCTCCTGCCCCAGCCTCCTGGGTTTCTAGGATTACACCTTGCACCTGGCAACATTTTCAAAGGATTCCTATTAAGGTGAATGATGGTTCTTTCCAGGTCCTGTGTAGCCAGGATCATAGTATTGGGTATGATACCAGTAGACAGTCATGGGATACTGAGTTGTTAAGAACTGAGTGAAGCAGAGAGAAATGGAGAGAAGTTTCCATTTTCAAGATGCATTGTCTTGTTCCACCAAGACCTTTGTAACTGACATAGGGAACAGGAGATCATCTGGAGACAATTTCAAAGGTAAAAGCAGGTGGGTCAGTCAACACCACAACAAATTTAGTGGACGGCATGTAAATCACAGAAGAGGGAGCCCTCCTCGGCCTCTTCATATTTAAAATGATCCACAAAGTGACAGGAAAGCAAAAACCACTACAGGATTTGAATGATAACTCCAAGTGCTATTTAAAATTATTATCATGAAACCAGTGCAGTCTCGAATGCCTATAATCCCAGCAACTCAGGAGGCATAGGCAAGAGAATCACAAGGTCGAGGCCAGGGGCAGCCTGCATAACTTAGCAAGACTCTGTCTCAAGTTAAAAAGAAAAAAAAATTTTTTAAAGGAGGCTGGGGGTGCATCCCAGTGGCAAAGTATGCACAAAACCCCGGGTTCGGCATCCCAGTACCACAAATCATGAAAGGGACCAATTAACTTCCAGGGGAGTGTGGGTCCTTCTCACCTTCAACTACAACCCTGCAAGTTTAATAACTGTGTCTGGCCCTGCATCTGCTGTTTCTGAGGTTCCAGTCCTGACCTGCGAAACGAGAAACGCAGGAGCCATAGTACTGAATGGTGAGGATTCGAGAAGAATGTGCGCTTGAGCACACGGTAAAGGCCAGGTGCACACCAATCGGGAAGTTACTCCCTTCCCCTGGCTGGGCCAGGAAAACAGGCCCAGGAAGGTTGGCATCAAATCGCTACCTACAGGGGAGCCATTTTTCAAATTCCAGGGGACAAGGGGCCAGGACAAGAAGTCTCCCAGACCCAGAAATTGGCCCCTGGGCCTGGCGTGGTCACCACATGAATTCCAGCTGCCCCAGAAGTAATGCAATTTAGGCGGCCAGCTCCACCCCTGCTCTTTACACAGAGGCCACTTAAGCTGTTTGCTCAAATCAAGACCCTTCTTTTGAGGTAGATCAGGTTACTCAGCAAGGTGATTATTGTTCCTAATGGTCTGCAAACAGGTTCTCAACTGTTAACCCCTCCTGCCTCTGGGGACACTTGACAAGTCAGCCTGGGTTGAGGCAAACAAGCACCCAGAGCTCAGGAGTTTGAGAGCTACTCAAAGAACAGGGCCAGATTTAGAGGGGGGCCTACCAGCCAATGGGATTTAGCTCAGTTGGTAGAACACTGCTCTGCAGTGTCTGAGGTCCTGGGTTCGATTCCCAGCACCACAAAAATGGGAGAAGGACATGGCAATCCACTCCCAAGGCAATCCCAAAACAATCAGCCATTGAAAACACTATGAGGGTCGCTATGACTAGACAGCACCTAACAACAACTACCAGCCAATGGGGTGACCCTTCACTCCAGGCTGAACCCTCAGCACCTACCTTCCCAAATAGCCTACGGCTCCCTCCTGTGGTCTCAGATGCCTCAGAGACCCTCAAGTGGAAGCCAGGGGCTGGAGAATTCACAATCACACCAGGCACTGACCATCCACACAGCAAAGCAAAGAGGCAGGACTGAGTCACAAGTAAAACTTCCCACCTCTCAGACTATGAATTCTCTGGCCTACACTGCCCATGAGTGTGGGCATGGGCAAGTGACTTAACTTTTCTGTGCCTCACCTTCCTCCTCTATACAGTGCAGACAATAGCATTCACCTGTCAAGTTGTGGGGCCAATTACAGGTAATGCATGGAGAGCACTTAGCAAAATACCTGGCAGATATGTACACAGTAAGTAGCTGCTGTGATTATTTTAATAATATTTTAATGCATGTAGGTACTGTTAATAAAATGCAAATCCATTTACAAGCATTATACTTAATAGTAGCTTGTCCTCACTGAGTATTTTCTTATTCAATAGACATCAAAAGTGGCATAAGGAATGACAGCAGGTCCTCATTCTTGGGGCACCGCAGATCTAGCCCATGGGTTATCAGCACCACCTGCACACACCTGAGGAGGGCCTCGCCCAGGAAAGGTGACAGTACTTGGCACCCCTGAAGTGGAGAAAAGGCAGCTGGAGAAGAAAGAATGTTACCTGCGGTGTCAAGAAGAGAGGCAGGTATGTGGGGAAGGGAACCTTAGACAAGATGGGGTGAGAGAATGTGGCTCTCTCAAAATGAAACCAATTAGAAAAATATGACACCAGCACAACATTCTTTCAGCCATGGATGACACCTGCAAGATCTTTCCAAGTGCTCTAATATGGAGAAACCATTCATTTTTGACAAAAGAATAGGAAATTGTCAAGTCTCAGAAATGGCTCTTTCTTATTGCTCGGAGCATAAAAAGCCTTTTGTACAGGTTGTCACGGAGCAGGATACAGCATGGCACACAGGAGCGCTGATGTGGAAGGGCACGCGTGAATGTCCAGAAAGGGTCTCTGGAAGGTTATTGCATGGGTAATGAACAGCAGGGAACTCAGAGGCATGAAATTGGGGTGTGGAAAGTAATGATAAATTTTGCTTACTTCTTCATTTCTGTGGCATTTTACAATAGTCATGTACTACCTCAATTTTTCTCTTTTCAAATTTAGGTATACCTTACATTATTGAAGCACACAGATCTCAGACAGTTTGATCAGTTCTAACAAATACATGCACCCATGTGACCCATACCCTGATCAAGGCATGGGGCATTTTCTTCTTCTTTTTCTCTCCCTTTACTAGTAAATGATGGTGGGGTACAGAGTAATACAGCATTGGCTCTTTCCATTATGCAACTATCACATCACTTTTGGTTATATTTTTTATCAACTTACCAGGTCTATGGAACCCTATGACTAATATATAGTAAAATTCAAATGCATATCTGGGTTATATGCCCCTGTTTTTCCCATGTACTCATGAAGTTGTGTTGTTGACATTGAGATTATCCTCTCCCCCTTTATCCCTCTACATTGATTCTCCTCTCCATCCCACCTTCACAATTTTTGCTTCACATGGGACATTTTCAAAATAAAAACTTCCCTCGTGCCTCTTCCCAAGTCATCCCTTCCTCTTCTTGTCTTTTGCCTGTCCTGCTATCCTTCCAGCCCCTGCAAGCAAACACCAATTTCATTTCTAGTTTTGCCTGGTCCAAAACTTATAGAAGCAAAATCCCACAGGATGTACTCTGTCTCTGGCTTTCATTCAGCATGGTATCTGGAGATTTGGCCATGTTCTCACATGTATCAGTAATTGTTCCTTTTTATTAATGAGACCATTGCATGGACCTACTCATTTGTGTGTCTACCTGCTAATGTACACCTGAGGGTTTTCAGGCTTTGACTATTACAAAGAAGATGCAAAAGGAAAGAAAGGAAAGAAGAAAGAAAGGAAGAACAGAAAAAATAAAAGAAATAAGGAAATAAAGAAAAGGAAAGGAAAGGAAAGAAAAAAGAAAAGAAAAGAAAACAAGAGAAGAGAGAAGAAAAGAAGAAAAGAAAAGCCAGGCACGGTGGCCCACGCCTGTAATCTCAGCGGCCCTGGAGGCGGAGGCAGGAGGATTGCAAGTTCGAGACCAGAAGCAGTCTGCGTAATTTAGCAAGACCCTGTCTGAAAAAGTAAAAAAATGGGCTAGGGGTGCAGCTCAGTGGTCCAGCACTTGCAAAGCATGCAAGCGCGAGGCCCTGGGTTCAACCCCCACTACCGCAGAAAAAAAAAGAAAGAAAGAAAGAAAGAAAGAAAGAAAGAAAGAAAGAAAGAAAGAAAGAAAGAGAAAAGAAGGGAAGGAAGGAAGGAAGGAAGGAAGGAAGGAAGGAAGGAAGGAAGGAAGGAGAGAGAGAGAAGAAAGAAAGAAAGAAAAAAATAAAGAAAGAGAGAGAGAAAGAAAGAAAGGGAGGAAAGGAGGGAGGGAAAGAAAGAAAGTGTAAGTCTTTTTGAGGTCATATTTTTCTCTCTCTTAGCTAAATATCTATGAAGGGAATTGCTGGATTAAAATGGACTGTTATTTATTCTTATTGTTACTCAGGGCCTTGTGATCCACTGCCAGAGTGAAGTGAACACAAAGAAATTTGGAGGAAAAATCAAAGCTGGAACAAGGAGGAAGCAACACTTTAGAACAACAGATACCAGGGACTATGATTTGGAAGATCTCACCCCAGCCCAGGATCTCCTCAAACATCAGGTTTTTGTCTTTGTGTAAGTCAATCTCTTAGGGTCCCTGTTACCTTATCTATAAAAAAGGAGAAATAATACTAAAGAGATGGAAGGAAAGAGAACATATTTTCAAGCATTCATACCACAAATGAGGTGGGTCATTGACAGACATTCTTGCCCTGTCTTTGCTTTGGGGAAACCTGGTCAAGAATCTCCATTCTTGGGCATACCTGAGGGAAAGATGAGATTTAGCACAACTTTATTGACGAGGCTAGGAAAGAAGGAATAAGTGAGTGGTCTGGATTCAGAAAGTTCTCTCTGTTTAGTTTATCTCTCATAGTCTGCAGGGGTGAATTTCCTGTCTTTTGTGCCTCTTCTTCCTCCATCCATAACCCAGAGGGCAGGACATACAAGCCCAGATTTTGCAGACTGATAATATCTAAGTGCTCATCAGGATGAACTAGGGAGCACGTGCTGTGTGAAAGGTCAGAGAAGGGGAGGGAGCATGCTTCGTAGAGAGGAGTTTGCAGGTGAGACTTCAATCCTGGACCCTCAGCAGAGAGCAGCACTGCAGAGACTGTGTGAGGAGCCCTGGGGAGTCGCTAGTCACCATCACTGGTGGTCCACAGTTCCTCCTGTTCTGTCATCAACTAGCCAGCAGGAGGGCTGGGCTGTCACCTTGTGTTTCTTCACATGCCCGGTAAATAGAAAGGACCCATCGAACAATGAATGAAGAAAGAACCATCCCTTCCTATGACTTTAAGTTGGGGAGAAAAGAGACTGAGGCCACATTTTTAGGCCAATGCAAGAAGGCTAAATTGCCCAGATGACCTAATGTTGGAATCTTTATTTCCAGAGTGTTAGATTTTCCTGCTGCCATTTCCTATGGTGTATTAGGCACCATCGGATCCCGTCTGACTCCTACCAACTCTATGCACAACAGGACAAAACACTCCCTGACACTGTGCCATGCACATGATCTTTTTTATGCCTAAACTCGTTGTTACAGTCACTATGTCAATCCATCTAGTTGAGGGTCTTCCTTTTATTCCCCGATCCACCACTCTCCCAAACATGACGTCCTTCTCCAGGGATTGGTCCCTCTTGACAACATGTCCAAAATACATAAGATGTAGTCTAGCTATCCTTGCTTCCAAGGAGCACTCTAGTTGCACTTCTTCTAGGATAGATCTGTTAGTTGTTTTGGCATTCCATGGTATATTCAACAATTGTCTCTGGGAAAGACCTCTTTAAAGTGTTGAAAAGTAAAGATGTCACACTGAAGATGACGATGCACCTGAATCACACCATGGTTATTTCAGTCACATCATACATGTGTGAAAGCTGGACAGTGAAAAAGGGAGACAGAAGAATCAACGCCAATTTCAATACGAACCTTAAAACTCTAAGTCCTTCCCATGGAACTGTTCTCTTTGTTTATAAGCAGGAATACTTTCCCTCTGTGTCGCTGCCTCTGGCAAGATTTTAAACATTGTCAAGCAGCAAATATATGACTCAAAGCAGAATTTCAGAGAGTGGGGAGAAAAACAGGAAAAATGTGAGCCTTGGGAGAAGGACCTGGCAATCCACTCCCAAGGCAACCCCAAAGCAGTCAGCCATTGAAAACCCTATAAGGGTTGCTATGAGTCGGATACCGACTCGATGGCACCTAACAACAACAACAACAAGGATTTCACAGACATGTCCCCTCCTAGCCAGAGGAGTGTCTCTGGCTCTGATTATAATAATTTTGCCTGGATCCATCAGCTCTTATTTTATCAAAGTGATATTCTTGTTTTCGCTCCTTGCTCACAAAAGCATGCTTTTGGGAGGGAGATGAATTGGCAACCGTGAGAAGCATGGGAGCAGGAGGAGAGGTGGAGACTTTGGATGTGAATATGGGAGGAAGACCTGGGTAGAGCTGTCCTGCTTCCTTTTTTTTTTTTTTTTTTTTTTTTTTTTTTGCGGTACTAGGGGTTGAACCCAGGGCCTCACTCTTGAATGCTATGCAAGTGCTTGACCACTGAGCTGCACCCCCAGCCCTTTTTTTTTTTTTCCTTTACTTTTTGAGACAGGGTCTCACTAAGTTACGCACACTTCCTCTGGTCTCAAACTTGCATCCTCCTGGTTTCTCCTCCCAAGCCGCTGGGATTACAGGCATGCACCACCACGCCCAGCTTGTCCTGCTTCTTTATGAAAGCTACAAAATGCCCTCGGCTTATCCCAATGAGGGAGAAATGAAATGACTTAATAACAATTTGTTTCAAAAAATAAAAATGAACTTAACCCGAAAAGTAAGTTTGGATCCTAGTAGTACTTGGCCTACCACCAGCCAAGGTGGACTGGACAAGCCACTTCTCATCCCGGCACTTCAGGGAGCTTCGATTCAGCATCACTTATTAAGCAGTATGACGGTAAAGATAAGGAAGTATGACATAAGATGTGGCAAGGAGAGGTGCTGAGGTATAAGGTTTGTTGTTGTTGTTGTTGTTAGGTGCTGTCGAGTCGGTATCCGACTCATAGCGACCCTCATAGGGTTTTCAATGGCTGACTGTTTCGGGATTGCCTTGGGAGTGGATTGCCAGGCCCTTCTCCCATTTTTGCGGTGCTGGGAATTGAACTTGGGTCCTCAGAGACTGCAGCGCAGCGCTCTAAAGGTTTAGGATTTAGAAAACAGCAATCCCAGGACCTCTGCCATCAGCTCCTTGTCTCTTCCAGTCTTCTCTCTCAATATCCTTGTTTCCAGTTCCCAGTTAAATGGAACGCTCATGTGCACACTCATGCGTACAATAATTTGCTACCAGGCCTCCGGTATCTCCCTGGACTGGCATGGATCCCGTCCTTGGAGGGTCAAATGGTTCCTGGCCAGGTAATAGTTCCCCAAGTGCGCAGGGTATAGATACTAAATGATAGAGTCCTGGGGTGGGGTACGAACGCCACATACCAATGGACATATGTTACTTCATCTCTTTGCCCCACATATAAAATGAGGCCATACCTTCCTTGGAGGATTATTGTGAATACTAAATTAAAGAGTATGTGTTTAGTACAATGCTAGCACATACCAGGTGTTCAAATATGTGAATTGAAAAAAGTACAAAATTATCAATGGGTGTTTGGAGGAGTTGTGAGAAGAACTTATTTAGGGAAGTGTTAGATATGGACAGAAAAGGATTCATGAACTTAGGGACCCTGTCTGTTTTGTTTACCTGACACAGTGCCTTGCATACAGTTGGGGCTTGATAAATACTTGTCCAGTGAATTATTCCATATGGAAGGTATTGGATGGCAAGCTAAAAAGTCCTAAGATTGTCTGTCCTTTGATTCAACTAACATTTAGCAAGTGCTAGGCACTGTGGGCATCATCTGAGGGAAGAAAGAAGCCAGACCCTGCATTCCTGGGAGGCTACACAAAAGCCTGGCTTTAGAATTGTGTTGGAGGTGATGACTGGGGAGGAGGGTGGACAAACGGGAGGCCGGGGAAGCTGGGGGAGAGGGCCAGCCAGGGGCTCTCACTGCAGCTTGACAGGAACAGGCAGGGCCATGAGTGGGACCAGTGGTACCGGGAGACAATATCACCAGGTGAGGAAGGGGAAGACCTCAACATAACTTTAGGTTTTTGTGGTCAGGTTTTCTATCCACGTGCTTGGCCATTGGAAAGTGGAACCTCCTTTGCCATGGCGAGGACAGGGTGCCTTACCTGGGGGAGGGAGCTTCTCCTCATTCCAGAACGGCTGCGGCCAGTGACAGACATCTCCATGGAAAGGAACCCAACCTTCTAAGAGTCTGCAGAGACAGATGTTCCCAGAGCCCATATGAATGGGCAGAACCTTTAACCACCACTTTCTCTGCTTACCTAGAAACTTTGTCCTGCTCACAACAGGGAAGACTGAGACTCCCCTTGGCCTTCAAATGTCAAGAATAATTTCCCTGTGAAACACAGGATGTCACATGGCCTGACCACAGCCTGGAGGCTTTCTGAGAGGAATAGGAGTTGGGATGATCTCAGAGAAGCTTAACTGAAGTCTAAACAAGGACCTTACGCCACACACCCCGAGTTTTAACTTGTATCTCCTTAAGGTGTCATTAACAGTCCTATTTTATTCCATTTCATTTACTGATTTCTCTTTCCCTGTACCTCTCATGGTGGGAGATTTTCATCCATCCATTAATTTAACAATTACCCATTGAGGGTCAACATACCAGAGATGGAAAAGAAAACAAGACAGAATTCTAGCTCTCCCACTGCCAATAGTTATTAAAAAGCTCAATGTCATTACAGCCTTTGACTCCACAGCTCAACTTACGAGAATTTATTCTAAAGATATATTCCTACAGGCACCAAAATTTATATGTGTAAGAAGACAATCCTTGCACCACTTTAAATAATGATCCAAAATTAGGAACAACACACATGTTCACTGATAGGGAATGGATGAAATCGATTATGATAAATTTAAATAATAAAAATACTGCAACTGTCCAAAAACAAGGGCTGTACTTTATGGAACGATAGGAAAAGATCCTAAGAAAGATTATTCAGTGCCAGGAAAAAGCATGTATATTATACTACTTTGTTTTTTTCTTTTTCTTTTTCTTTTCTTTTTTTCATTCTCTTTTTCAACTTTTTTTTTTTTTTTTTTTTTTTTTTTTTTTTTTTTTTTTTTTTTTTTTTTTTTTTTTAATTTTGAGATAGAGTCTCACTAAAATGCACAGGCTGCCTCCAACCTCACACTAGCAACTCTCCCGTTTCAGCCTCCCAAAGTCTCTGGGATTACAGGCGTGTGCTGGTTTGCCCAGCTATTATACTACCTTCACAGATAGATACATAGATAACTACACGTATACAAAGACGATTTAGGTTCTACAGCTGAGCTCTCCCACCAGGGGCTATTGAACATTTGAAATGCAGCTGAATTGAAATGTGCTATATGTATAACATATGCAATTGATTTTGAACACTTAGTACAAAAAAACAGGAGTGTAGAATATTTCAACAATTAATTTTAGTTATATGTCAAAATGATAATATTTTGGATATATGAGATTAAATAAAATATGCTGAAATCAATCTCATCTTTAAACTATGTTTTAGTCTGACAAGAAGGAAACGTTAAGATGCATATGTGGTTCACGAATGTTTCAGTCGGATAGTGCTATTCTAGAGCAGGAGCTGGCAGAACCAAATCAGGCCTAACCCCAGTTTTCTACCTAAAGTATCATCTGTGGCCGCTGACAAAGACTGTTTGACCAAACTTGAATGATCTCCTCTGTGTCCTCTGCTGCACTGGGCCGACCTTGGGCTTCTCTCTCTGTCCTCACAGACTCCAGTTTGAGCAAGAATCCTGCTAAGTCAATTTGGTGACAATCCCCCACCCTGAACGTCAGATCACTGTGGCCTATCTTCATCAGGAATTCTGTTGGGCCGGTCCGGCAACACGTCCCCATACTCCCAATGTTTCCTCTTAGTAATTTTCCGTCCACTGACTCCAATTCTGCTCCTTGGTTATAAATCCCCACTTGTCCTCCTTGGAGTCAGAACTGAACCTGGTCTCTCTCACCCTGTGCAAGAACCCAAGCTAGAGGTCCCTATACCTATGGTGATAGGCCCCCCTTGATTAAAGGCTACCTTCCCATCTTTACCAAGTGTGCTGAAGAATTGTTTCTTTAACACTGCTTGCCTGCTGTAAGGCCAAAGTCCAAGGGGTGGTTGCAACAGAAATTGTGCAACCACAAAGCTAAAATATTTACTATTCAGCCCTTTACAGGAAAGCAGTCTCAATGTTATCCTAACCATGATTCTATTTTTAAAAATCTATAAAAACTACTAAGTCTATAGAAATTACTATCCACCACGATTACCTTTAGGGATTGAGATTAAGGCAGACTTTTCCCCAGTAAGGACATATCATTTTCATCAACAGGAAAGAAAAATAATTAAAAGAATCACCTTCCCTCAAGAGGTACATATTTTAATGCCACAAGGAACAAATAAATAAAGAGTCAAGGAGGCCAGGCATAGTGGCATACATCTGTAATCCCAGCATTTAGGAAGCAGACACAGGAGGATTTTGAGTTTGAAGCCAGCCAAGTTTACATAGTGAGACTTTGTCTAGAAAAAGAAAGCCAGGTGTGGTGGCACACACCTGTAATCGCAGTGACTCAGAAGGCAGAGGCACGAGGATCACAAGTTCAAGACTAGAGGTAGTCTGTATAATTTAGCGAAACTCTGTCTCAAAAACTTAAAAAAATGGGCTGGAGGTACAGCTCAGTGGTCTAGCACTTGCAAAGCATGCAAGCGTGAGGCCCTGGGTTCAACCCCTAGTACCGCAAAAAAAAAAAAAAAAAAAAAAAAATTTAAAGGAAAAGAAAAAGAAAAGGAAGAAAAGGGAAAAAGAAAAAAGAAGAAAAGAGTCAAAGAAAACTAAAAGCTCACAGCTAGACATATGGAGTGTCAGGTATACAACAGTAACAACAGCCAGTAATTCCTGAAAGCTTCCTACGTGCTGCCACTGTGTTCAGAGTACAATTTTCCTTCCAAATCAGAGGGGTGATCAGTTCCCCACAGACACCAGAATGCAAGGATGCTCAAGGCCTTTATACAAAATGGTGTGATATTTGCATATAACCTACATATCTCCCACATATTTTAAATCATCTCTAGATTATTTGAATAACTAATACAATGCCAATTCTATGTAATTAGTTGTACTGTATTATTTAGGGGATGATGATAAGGAAAAGAGTCTATATGTGTTTAGTACACACAAAATGTTTTTTCAATATTTTTGACCTAGGTTTGGTTGAATCTGAGAGCAGAACTGCACATATGGAGAGCCAACTGTAATGTTTTTTAATTAATTTAATTTGATTAATTAAATATTACCTTATTTAGTCACAACATCCTCATTTTACAGTTGAGGAAATTGAAGCCTAGAGACATCGAGTGACTGATTCAACTCAGCAAGTCCAAGCTCTGGGCCACAGTAGGCCATCCTGGAGAGCTGGCCTGGAGAAGCAGCCCACAGAACAGAGAAGGGCCTTTGCTATCACTCTCTTGCCCCTGTCTCCTCAATCTGCACTTTCTTCTGTTTCCTATAGCAGTGTTAAACCCGAGGACAGCAGTGTGGAAGCTGTCCTTCTCTAGGATGCACTAAATGCTTTTAAAATTCTTTTTGTTGTGAACATAACCTGCTTATAAACTACTAAAACACAGCTGGGGGTACAGCTCAGTGGTTAAGCACCCACAAAAAGTATGCGTGAGACCCTGAGTTCAGTTCCCCAGTACTGCAAAAAGAAAAAAAAAATGGAAAGAAAGAAAGAAAGAAAGAAAGAAAGAAAGAAAGAAAGAAGAAAGAAGAGAAAGAGAGGAAGGAAAAAAGAAAGGAAGGAGGGAAAGAAGAAAGGAAAGAAGGAAGGAAAAGAAAGAAGAAAGAGAAAGAAAGAAAGAGAGAGAGAGAGAGAGAGAGAGAGAGAGGAAGGAAGGAAGGAAGGAAGGAAGGAAGGAAGGAAGGAAGGGAAAGACAATACTAGTATAACAAACCAGAAGGAAAAAACAACTTTCCCATCTCCCTCCTCACTTCCTCATACCCCTGCCCCAGACCTGGAGGATGACCTCCCAGTCTTCAGACTAAAAACATAAGTCATGCTTTTTGCAGAAGCACTGCAGGATAACACTGTCAGGACACTCGCTTTTATGGCTCGACACGACAACATGGCCCCTTTTCATGATAGCACTCATAATCTGCGCTGCTTTTTTGAAACAGTTATATATTATTTTAGTATCTCTTTTTCTAGTGTAAACATCATTTAAAGTTCTGACTGAATACTAGGAAATACTAGAACAACTTCTACCTGCTAGGCTTTGCTTTCAGGATGTAAATTCATGTTTATGATTCCTCATTGGGGCTCAGTAGTGGACTAAGTGCGCCTCTGAATCAGGTTGGAAGACACGGTGCCCATCAGCTTTCTTTCTGGGGGAGTGGTGGAGTGTGAGGATTAAACCCAGGGCTTCACACATGCTAAGCACATGCTACTCCTGAGCTACACCCCCCCGGCCTAGCCCATCCGTTCTCAGTCCATGCCAGTCTCAGGACAAAGAGCAAGGGTGTAAGTAAACGTGATTGCCTTTGACCCTCATGTTCTTATGCAATCAACAGCTTTATACACCTGTAAAACCCAAGAAAATAATTGTCATGGTAATTACAGCTTGCCAGGAGAGGTAAGCATGTGTTGTGGAATGTCAAAGTCATGTCCAGGCAGAGAAGGCTAAGAAATAGTAGCTGAATATCTACCTCTCTTTTTCTATTTTTGAAGTTCTGACCTGGCTTGGGCCTCTTCACCCCCATCCCTAGATTTCTGTTGTGGTCGTGAGGGGCTTCATAAACTGCAGACAATCCACTTGCATAAGACAGCCAGATTCTACTCCCAAATACACTGCTGGAAGCACCTTGCCTCTGGGGCAAACACCTGACCAAAATTCTAGATCTCTATCTCGGCATCCAAGGTCCTCCAGCATTGCCTCATCTACCATTCTCATCTTATCATTGAGTATGCCCAGGTTTGACCTCCTACACCCGTCTCTTTGTCTCCAGCCACAGTGGCCCTTATAGCCCCCAGTGTGTCTTGCTTATTCCAGACTTGGCGTCTGTTAAGGGAGTCTCCTGCTTGGCTGGCCTGGCCAGGCTCTACAATCATCTTGTTCTACCTAACTCTTTCCTAACGCAAGGGAAATCTTCATGAAGACGTCTGACCCTCTCAAGCCCAAGCTTCTCCTTCATCCCAACACAAGGCCAATTTCATGGTCATTCTCTGATCCCGTGATGACTTTAATTCTTATACGAAAAGATCATATACACCCCACCTAGAATGTACTAGATATGAAAGGGACCTTCTTGCCTATCATTTTATATCTTCTAAAACATACCTGAGCACCTTCCATATAACACAAAGTGAGTAAGAATTATAGACTGATGTAGAGGAAACTAACTACCTTTGATCCCATAAGCCAAACCATGATGCCCTTCTCTCTCTAGACTCCTGGATACCATGTCTGTCCTCTCCCATTATCATACCAACATCCCTTAAAAGGACATCTTGGAAATGTTCCATGAGTATGTAGAAAGCTGCCTCTTCCTCTCCTCCCTCCCCAGAATGTACCATAATTTATTTAACTATTCCCTGTAGTGGCCATTTAAGATATGGACAATCTTCTACTAGGGGAAAAAAAAGCTACTCTGAATAATCTTGTACAACTGTGAATATTTCTGTAGGATAAATTCTTAAGGTAATCTTGTTAGAACAAAAGACATGTTCATTTGTACTCTTAAAATATATCTTAAAATCGTCCTCCTTGGAGAGGAATTTATACTCCATTATAAACTATTAGAGATAAGTAACCATATTTCATGTTTTTGATATATTCTGTTAGGCAGAAGGAACACACTTGATTAAACCACTCCCTTTGTTTGTGTATATAGTCTTTGTGTCTATTCAGTAAACAGCCTATGTCCATAGCCCTAGAAACTGAGAACTTGATTTATTGATCATGTAGATATAGAATAAGATCTCAAACTCAAGGACCTAACTAAACTTTATTTTTATGCAGTGATGTCTTTCTGAAACAATGTGTCAAAATAACATAGTTTTTAAATAAAATCAGACCACTAACAAGATGAATTAACTGCTATAGTTCAGTAGAAACAAAATGGATTTTAGGGTCAACAAGCTCAATATTTTTTTCTCTCTCACTTATAAACTTTGTATGACTTTGGACATGCCATTTAATCTCTCCTGGCTCAATTCTCTCCTCTGTGAAAGGATCTAACACTATATATTTGTACATCAACAACAATATATGGAAAATCCACTTAGCCTGTGTTGGTAGCCATCTCAGGAATTGAGTCATATTCACTGTTTCATCCCTTACATCCAGAGCCATTCTTGTAATGTAGCATGTAATCCAAACATAATAAATGAATGAACTGTAATTCAGCAATTTATCCTTAATATAGGTGACTTGTCCAAGGTTATGTAGTAAATGACCTAGAAAATTTAAAGGTAACCAAAGAGGGAGTTTGGATAGCTATCTTACTGGTCTGGCCTCTTATCTCTCCATGTGACCAAACACTTCATAATTATTTCCAGCTTTGCTTTATTCCAGGTGAAGGGCTGTCAAGAGGTTGCCTCCTACAAACAACTGTCAGGACCACTCTCACCTGTACTCATTCTTGTATCCCACACTTTCAGAACATTTTTGACCTCTGGACAAAGGAGATTTCATGTCTGGGTTCCAAGTCTATCTCTCAGCCAAACATCCTTCAAAATCACCCAATTCACAAGTCAATGGATCTGTCCCATTTGTTCGGGTGTGACATTTTAAACCCAAATAAAATACCCTCTGAGCTCTCTCCTACCTTCCCCAGCCTGTCTCAACTCTGCAGCAGAGTTCTAGGACCCATATTCATTTTATGGCATCTTCTCAAAATTACATGTTTTGAGTCTACAAGCCAGCTCAGTAGTTTTATGGTACTATCCAGAAAAATTAAATGATCTACCCAAATTTATAAGGTGAATTGAGGGTAGGACTTGGTCTGAAGTAAGGTCTTCAGGGTCCTGGTCTGTTCCCAGTCTCTCCAAGTCCTCACAGTTGCACATTTGCAAAGTGCTTTTGTTTCTAGTTGCTCATATCATGATTATAATCATCTCAGAGCGCAGGATATCATTACTATTAGTGGGTAGTGAACAGCCTCAAAACTCAGAGGCTCAAAATCATGATCATGTCGCCCTTGAGCTCCTGCATCTGCAGTCTATCTGAAGACTGGCCAGACAGACCTGCTGAGAGCGGCTGGGTTGGCTCCTGTACCTCTGGGTCAGCTTTCTTCTAGGCTCGGCTGGGACAGCTTCCTTGGGGCACCTCTGCCCCACACATCTCTCATCTCCTTCCTGGGACCAGCAGATTCACCCAGGCATATTCTTCTCATGGAAATAGCAGAGATGCAAGAAAGCAAGTCCAACCACACAAGTACGTTTTCAAGCCTCTGCATGTGTCACACCTGCTAAATTCCTATTGGCTGAAGCAAGTGGTACAGTTAGAATCAATGGTTGAGGAATCTCAACCATCTTTCAATGGAAGAAACTGCAAAGCTGCATGGCAGGGGGTACTGAGATAGGGAGGGATGAAGGACAGGGGTCTATTGCAAACCAGCACAGCTTTCAGACCACAAGCTCTTCTGGATTCAGCAAACTGTTCTCTTGTCTGCAAACACAGGCTCATTCTCTAAAGCATGGTGTCCCCTTTGACTGAGGGACCCAAGAACACGCGTACCGCAGGAATGGACATAGAAGGCACTTCCCATGCTGGTGACTTCAGCGCAGAGGCTGCACTTTGGCCTGCCTCCAGGGTAAATAGACAAGGAGGCTGACAAGCCGGCACTGGCTCGCACCTCCTGCCTCTGGCTCCTCGTCCAACTGCCCCCACCCTGACAGCTTCCCAGAATGTGATTCACTGCTCTAGTGAGAGAAAAGTAATTGAGGGTGTAATTTATACTGGGAAAATTGCTCTGAAAGAGAGAGAGAGAGAAAGAGAGAGAGAGCAACAGACCAGATACTCTGGCTCAGAGGGTCTTAAATACTGAAAAGGCTAGGGAAGACTGAACAAAGCACCGTGAGGGGATGTGGGGACCTGAAGACAAGAGGCGGACCTACAGAGGTGCGAGAGAGCTAAGCCAGAAGGCAAACATTTTTTTTAACAATACCAAGAAATTCTAAAATATCTTAGAGGGGGCCAGTAATGTAGCTCAGGGGTAGAATGCTTACCTAGCGTGCACAAAACGCCAGGTTCAATCTCCAGCAACACATACACACACCAAAAAAAAAAGAAAAAAATAAAAAAGAAAAGGAAGGAAGGAAAAAAGGAAGAGAAAACCCATAAAATATCTTAAAGGAGAAACCATAAAGGCTCTCAATTTCTGAGATTGGTTTTGCCTTCTGGAAGTGCTCAAGAAAGAAGACTTGCACAAGTAACATCAAGCTTTCAATGAAAACTTGACAAGGAGATTTCTTTCACACACCCTGCCACTTCTGTTGCCAGAATAAATATGCTGGGAAGCTGATCACATATGGCATGAAATCCAAACAAACCGAACACACTCAAGGAAACCCAAAGGAAGCCAGTTTCCACCTCGGATACCTTTGTGGTCATCAGCTTTCTATCTTGTTTAGATCACGAACTCACAACGTAGTGAATTTTATAAGGATATAAACAATAGTATTCACATGGGAATATGCAGTGAATTTTAAATTAAGTAAGAATACAAACTAGCTGGGCGCGGTGGTGCGCTCCTGCAATCCCAGCAGCTCGGGAGGCAGAGGCAGGAGAATCGCAAGTTCAAGACCAGAGTCAATCTGCATAATTTACCTAGACCCTGTCTCAAAAAGTAAAAAAAATGGGCTGGGGGTGCAGCTCAGCGGTATAGCACATGCAAAGCATGCAAGCGCAAGGCCCTGGGTTCAACCCTTAGTACCAAAAAAAAAAAAAAAAAAAAAGAATACAAGCCACAAAACCATGCTAACAAAGGCTACACACTTGTGCAGCTGAGGGTGAGAAGAAATAGATCAGAGACCCCAGTTGTCCAGTGAAGGCTGTACCTGGCTTTTCCCTATGAGTGTTTGGACTCTCTAATTTCCTCTCATTCAGTTTAGGTTCTCATAATTTTTTGATCCATTTCTTCATCTATAAAACAAGCCGGTAAAACAACATGATCACTAAAGTCCATTCTAGCACCCACAGGTGATTCTGTGATTTTTCTGGATTTGCCACCCCAGCTCATTACCTTGGATGCTGTAAGAATGAAATAAGTGCAGCATTTATCTTTGTCCAAGTATTTAATAGCAGAGGTAAGTTGGCACCGACCTTTCAAATAAAACCACAATGGAGTTACAGCAAGAAGAATCCCTGCAAGTTAAGCATTGTCGGTTACATACTACATGCCCGTGAGCAAGTTACTTAATCCCTTTATGCCTGGGTTTCCTCATCTGCTAAATGGGGAAAATAAGAGAACCTGTTATTATTGTGCATTGTAAGGATCGAATGAGATAATGCATGAGAGATTAAGTGAGGGGCTTGGTACATAAAGAGAACTCCATCAGTGCTTTATTACTATCTGCGATGTCATTTTACCAACCTTGAAGATGGCAGGTTTTCTTTCACTAAGAAGTGAACGCTGAGAAAAGAAAAGTTGTTTACAAAGTAAGGATACTGTTTAATATACCATGGACAACAGCCTTTTCCATTCTGTTGACTAGCTGATGTGAAGTAAGATTTATGCGCGTAACAGGGGAGATGGCAGCCTGGGTTGAGGCGTAAGTGTAACTAGAGTTCCTTCTTACTTTGTTTTGGTTTACTTGTACCTGTGCGTTGGGCTTAGGTCATCTCCTTCCCTGCCGCCAACCAGTGTGGCAATGGTTCTCAGTCTTGCCTACACATTAGAATTGGGGAGCCTAAAAAAAATCCTATGCCCACATTTTCTGTGCTGTTGGGAGTCAGGACAGTGTGTGTGTGTGTGTGTGTGTGTGTGTGTGTGTGCACGCGCGCGCGCACGCGTGTGCACATACAGGGCTGGGGGTGGTCGAACAAATACAATTCGTGCCTCTGGGATGCCAGTGAGGTCCTGATGCTTGAGCTGAGTTGTGCTCACAGAGGTCCCTTCAGTTTGTAAAACTTCATTGAGATGCATGCTTAGGGTAAATGCGTGTTTCCACACGTATAATATACTTCCATAAAAAGCTAGACACAAATCGCTGTGTTGGAGCTGCACTCAAGGCCAATTAAATCAAAATCTCTAGGGGTGGGAACCTGGCATCAACCTTTTCGTGAAACTCCCCAAGTAATTGCAATGTGCCATCAGGGGTTGAGAAGCTGCCACAAGACATCTTCCTGGCCACAGCAGGATCAGGTCTCAGAACTGGCCTCTCAGCTGAGAGGAGAAAGCCTTGGAGCTGCTAGGATTTGGGGGCCTGGGCCTGGGGTTCTTTTAGGAAGGTCCAAGGTTCAAAGATCATTGGGCAGCTTCGTGAGGGTGAGAGTCCTGGACCTGGATAGAAGACCTGGCTCAGAATCCAGCACTCTCACACACTGGCTAAGATACTCTGGGCCTGCCATGCAGGTAACATCACAGAATGGCTTCCACTCACGCTAAGACTCGTCCTTCTGTTGGAATGGGTGCTCCTGCCCCATTATCAAGAGCTTCATAAATGAGCTATTGTTATACAATGCTGTCAGTTTGAAAGGAAGCCACCAGAAGGTATTTTGTCTGCTTCTGATTTCAGACAGGGATGTTAGGCAGGCTTTTTACAGTTTCATTACTATGGCTCCTGTCACTCACCCTCTTGCACAGGAAGGATGAAGCAAAGGTCTGAGTTTCTGCTGAAAACACTGATGCGCTTGTTTTGCAAATGCTCAGACCAAAGGGCATGTGGATGGAGAGCTGGCCCCATGTGCCTGCCCTGTCTTAGGCAGCTCAGATGTCCTCTTCGCTGGGCTTTCCAAACCAGCCCAGTTTCACACTCCTTAAGAATAGGACCATAAATTCTCATCTGTACTTTCCACTGGCCTCCACCAAGATCCCAGGAATCCTAGAGTCAAAGAACTATTCCTCTTCAAATGCTGCTGTGGTTTGGATATCATTTGTCCCCGGGGGGTTTTGTATGCTGAAAGCTTGATTCCCCACTGTAGAGGTGTAGAGGAGGTGGAACTTTTGAGAGGTAGGGCCTGGTGGGAGGTGATTGGGTCTTTAAGAGAGATGAATCCTTTTCTCCCGGGAGTATGTTCTCACTCCCATGAGTGGGTTGTTACAAGTGAGCTTGGCCCACCTCCGAAGCTCTCTTGCTTTCTGGCTCACACATGTGTCCCCTCGGCAAGAGCTGCTGTGAGGCATGTGCTCCTGCCATAGTGGTACCATCTGCCATGAGGCCCTCACCAGAGTTGAGAAGATATGGACACCTTGCTCTTGAATTTCCAGCTGTGAGCTAAACTGTTGCTATTGTTAGGTGCCATCAAGTCATGCCCTACTCATAGCAACCCTCGTAGGGTTGTCAATGGCTGATTGTTTCAAGATTGCTTCAGGAGTGGATTGCCTTGTCCTTCTCCCATTTTTGAGATACTGGGGATTGAACCTGGGTCCTCAGAAAGTGCAGAGCAGCACTCTACCAACTGAGCTAAATCCCAGCCTGTGAGCTAAATAGATTTCTTTATTTTTATAGTGCCTGCATCATACCACTATGGCATCCAATCAGGGCAGATCTCAGAAGCTAAGCAGGGTCGGGCCTGGTTAGTACTTAGATGGAAGAATGCCTGGGAACACCAGGTGGTGTAGGTTTGGGCGAAGGACCTGGTAACCCACTCCTAACAAACAATCTGCCACTGAAAACCCTATGACTAGCAGAGAAGCACTAAAATACTGTTTTTCCTGTTGTACATAGGGTCACTATAAATTGGTTACCAACTGGGCAGCACCTTACAGCAATAATTTTTATAGTGACAAAAAATAGCTAAGACACATGCTTCTTGAACCTTCATTTTATTTCTACAATTAAACCTAAGTTTCCTTCTTGGGTTAGTCAGCTTTCTGTCACTATAACAAAATACCTGAGAAAAATAATTAATAAAGAACAAAAGGTTACTCTAGTTCACAGTTTTGGAAGTCAATGATCCATTGGCCCCCAGGCTTTCAGCCCGTGGTGAGCCAGACCATCACAGCTGTGGTATGTGGAGGGGCCTCATAGCCAGGAAGCAAAAAAGGAAAAGGAAAGGGTCAGGGTCTCACAATCTCCTTCAAGGGTACACCCCAGTGAACTAATAACCTTCCACAAGGCCCACCTCCTGAAGGTTTCACCGCCTCTCAGTAGCACCTTCCTGGGGACCAAGCTTTTAACACATGAATCTTTGGGGGACATTCAAGATCCAAACTATAGCACTTCTTCTTTTAATCTTTGGGAAAATGACAAAGAACTCTGCTCAACATAGTTCCTTAGTATACTTGAATATCATCATGTTGTTCCCTTCTTGGTTCTATATTTCAGCACTTTAAGAATTTTGGGTGGTCTCCATAAACTCTCTTCATTTCCCTACATCCTTTTTATAAACGTGGCTCCTTAAGATTATATTTTTTCTCAAACAATCCATGTGTTAGTCAGTTTTTTATCATTGTGACAAACACCTGAGAGAAACATTTTGAACAGAGGAAAGATTTACTTTGGCTCACATTTTTGGAGGTTTCAGTCCATGGTTAGCTGGCTATGTTGTGTCTGGGCATGAGGCAAGGCAGACTGTCTTGTTGGCAGTTACATGTGGCAGAGGCTGCTCACCTCAGGGCAACACGGAGCAGAGGGGGAGACAGGAAGGGGCCAGGAACAAGATATCCTTCAGAGGAACACCCACAGTGAGGTACTTCTTCCAACTAGGTCCTATCTTCCACCATTCCACCATCTTCCAACAGCCTACTGAAATTTTTACTCTAACTGGGTACTTATGGCATACACTTATAATCCCAGCGACTCAAGAGGCTGAGGCAGGAGGATCACAAGTTCAAGGCCAGAGGGAACCTGCATAACTTAGACCCCATCTCAAAATAAATAATTTTAAAAGGACTAAGTATTTGGCTTATTGATAGAGTGTTTGCCTAGCATGAGTGAGGAACTGGGTTCAACTCTCTAGTATTGAAAATAAAAGTGAACCTTTTTGGGGGTCATTGTGTATCCAAATTACACTCAGTAGAGATCATTAGACCAAGATTTTAAAAATTAACTCAAGTATTTACTAGTGCTTGCTACATAGGAGATTCTGAGTTGGAAAATGGATACTAGGTAATCCTAACTTGGAGGAGCCCAAAATCCAGGTAGGTTCTAAATTAACATTCATACAAAATAGTCTATCTGATACTCCACAACTTAAAGGAAGGAAAAAAATCCTATACATACATTGAAATATAAAAAATGCACAATTAAACTTATTGTAGAAGGGACAATTTAAGGAGTGGAAAGAAGGAGGGAGGGATCTAGCAGAGGGAAGCAAAGACTGGAGAAGATGGGATGGGGAGGAGGGTCAATGAGGAGGGATGAAGAGGGAGAGCTCAATCTCAATGTGAACAGCACAACTTCATGAGTGTGTTAGAAAAATAGGGGAAGATAACCCAAATAAGTATCAAAGTTTAACTACAAACTAGCCACAAGGCTCCATAAACTTCTCGGGCCAATGAAAGTGTTGCTAGAAGTGATGTAAAGGATGCATAATGGAAAAAGCCTTTGGTATATGTCAACTACCAAAGCCTTTGTTTTTCACCAAATAACCTAAACAACCCAATAATTCATCCTACACAATCTTCAATTTTCCGTTTATTATTTGTCATAAATGCTGCTGTGATGTTTTCAAGTCTTCCTTGACAGCCTTGCCAAAAATCTCAAAACCTTCTTACTTAGTATGATGTTGATAAAGTGGGTCTGTGAGGTCAAAAAGACCCAGAAACACATTATTAAGGAAAGTGGGGAAGTGCTCTTCTTTACAGTGGTATTTTCAAAAAGCTCTTCACGGTACCAGACATATTATTTCACTACTTTCACTACTGTTTTTCTCCCACTTGCTGCCTGAAATTTTGTCTAAGGTCCTACACACTCCATGAATTGTAAGGATCTTGGGGGTTCATTAATCTTGCAAATGAATTTCTGTTGTGCCTTGTGGTGCCCCTATGGCAGTAAATAATTTGTCAATTCACCAGTGAAAAGTAACCCACCCTCCAATACTCAGCAGCTCTTTATAGTAGTGAATTGATAAGGAATTCTAAGATGAGATGGGAGAAGCATTTCTCCTACCTGAGACTGGCAAGTGCAAATTCAGTAAGAGAAAACAGGATGCAGAGCTAAAGATGTAGGTTAGATCCCAAGAAATCATAAGAATCAGGCTGCAGAATGAATAGCTAGCAGTATAGAAATTAAGTGAGAAGAATGCAGGCAGAGTGAGACTGAGAGCTTTTCCTCAGGCCAAATAGCAACAGGTGTCATTTCTGTGTGGAATAAAGGACTTGAGAAAGAGTTCAGATTGTTCCAGATTTGGGTGACTCGTCCCTCTGCGTTTACTCTCTGGGACAATATTCTTTTCCCCTCCACTCAGTAACCATGCAGCAGAAGTTACCATCCTCTGCTCATTCTCATCACTTGGCATGAACTTGTCTCAGGTCAAACTTCCAGCTATGCAGCTGTGGTATCTACCTCTGGAATTGATAGGGATGGGAACTCAGAGGAGCAATTGATGCCTACTTGGAATTCTGTTTTTGGAAAAAGATAACTTTCTTATTGTTTTTCTCTATTGTTGTTGAGTCGTGTCCGACTCATAGCGACCTTCATCGGGTTTTCAATGGCTGATTGTTTTGGGATTGCCTTGGGAGTGGATTACCACATCCTTCTCCCACTTTTGCGGTGCTGGAAATCAAACTCAGGAACTCAGAGACTGCAGAGTGGCGCTCTATCTACTGAGCTAAATCCCAGCCCTGTTTTTCTCTGTAGCCCCACTATAATTCAAAAAAGGCATAATCTTTAGAGTAAAAACTACTTTTTCCCATGCATTATGTGGCGGATAGGACACCGGTTGAATCTCTCTCTTTACTTGTCAAGTGCTGTGGAGCCCTTTATGACTCCTAGCGACCCTCATAAGGTTTTCAATGGCTGATTATTTCAGGAGTGATCTGCCATACCCTTCCCTTGTTTTCACAATGCTGGGGATTGAACCCCAGTTCTCAAGAATTACGGAGCAGAGCTCTACCACCTGAGCTAAACCACAGCTCCCTCTCTTTACTAGATAATGAAAGTGAGGCCCAGAGAGGTTGAGTGTTGTGCCCAAGGGCACTCAGCTGACTCACAAGCTGGGACTTGACTCCAGGTCGCTTCTTCTCTAGTCCAGGTCTCAGTCCACTGTACTGTGCTCCATTTACTAGCCCTACAAGAAGATACCCATTGCCTCTTGCAGAATCTAGCAACTATTTTTTCAAAGCTTAGAACTAAAGCTGCAACTAATTAGAACGAAGAGCTACATCACCTTTAAGTCACCAGCTAAAATCCACCGCTCCGTGTCGCAGTGCGCCCGAGGCCTTCTGGGTGACCGGCTCAAAGAGAGATGATTGTCTCAACTCAGTTCTCTGTGTCTAGGTCCCCACAAAATGGAAATGGCTTTACCAGGGGAAGAACAAGAGGACAAGATGAGATGAAAAGGAAGCGTGTTTAAAACGGATGAAAGCAGGTCCTTTTCTCCCCCCACTGCACACAATTGACCCGGGGACCTCTCTGCAGCAGGATATTAAGATCAATGGGGAAGATTTGTGTTTTAAAAGATTAGACATTTCACATGCATATCATCAACAGGGAGATTCAATAGGATGAAAGCGAGGTGGATGAAAGTTCTCCAGCTTCAGTGCATTAGTTGATCACCAATTGGGTCAGGTAAAAGAAAAAAAATTGTCTCCTGGACCATCTGAGGCTTCATAGGAAGGCAGATTTGGGGTATTCCAATTACTGCTACTGTGTAGCAAAGCACTTCAAGCTAGAGGTGTCACACAACAATCACTTACTTATGCTCACAGGTGCAATAGGGCAGGGATTGGGAGAGGGCAGAGCAACGATAATTGTCTCTGCTCCATAATATCCAGGGCCTCTGCTGGGAAGAGTTACATTTTGGGGATGACTTGAGGTTAGGCACTGGAATCATCTGGAAGCTCCTTTACCCATGTGTCAGACACCCCGCGTGGGGTGACCTAAAGGCTCATTCAGCTGGGGCTGTCAACTGGAGCACCTACAGCAGGTTCGGAGAGGGAGCATTTCAGTAAAATAGTATATCCTAAGAGAATCAGGTAGAAGGGATATGACCATGCATGACCTACCCATGGAAGCCCTCCTGCTCTGCTTCCGATATATTCTAGTGACCCAAACAAACACAAGCACACCAAGATTCAAGAAGAAGGGACCTAGGGCCTCCTACTCTCCCTCCTCTGTGGGGGAATGGCAAGGTCTTGTTGCAGAAGGCTACATGGAGGAAATAATTTTTTATAGCCCTCTCTGAAACATACAATCTTCCAGGGATGGTACTTATAGTGTGAGATTTCAAGAACACACAATCTTGTGGGGAAAACTGATGCATGCGCAGATAATCATGGTACTGTAAAATAAATCCCAAAGTAGTTAAATCCTGCCATAGTGTGTTAGTCAGATTTCTCATTGCTGTGACAAGTACCTGAGCTGAACAATTTAAAGGAGGAAAGATTTATTTTGGCTTACGTTTCAGAGGTTATAGTCTATGTAGTCAGCTTGGCTATTTGTTTTCTGGGGCTGTGGTGAGACACAGCACCATGCGGGAAGGGTGTGGTGGAGCGGAGTTGCTCACTTCATGGCAGCCAGAAAGCAGAGAGAGAGAATGTCTGAGCCAGGGGCTTTCTCCTTCTTCCCCTTTTATTTCTTCAGGGTGCCAAGCCTATTAGGTGATGATGCTCATACTCAGGGCAGGTTTTTCCCCTTTCCTCTCTGAAAATGGGGCTGGGATTTAGCTCAGTTGGTAGAGCGCTGCACTGCAGTTTCTGAGGTCCTGAGTTCGATTCCCAGCACCGCAAAAATGGGAGAAGGGCCTCGCAATCCACTCCCAAGGCAATCCCGAAACAGTCAGCCATTGAAAACACTATGAGGGTTGCTATAAGTCAGATGCCGACTCGACGGCACCTAACAACAACAACAATAACTCTCTGAAAATGCCCTCACAGACACACTCAGAAGTGTGCTTTACTAATCTCCTAGGTTCTTCTCAATCCAATCAAGTTAACCATCATACATAAGATCCTTTCTATTTCCTTTTTTCAGAGTCATTATACTTAAATTTTTCATTCATTTTCTGTCTTCCCACTAGACTACAATGTCTATGGGTCTGACTAGCTCCTTGCTGCATCCCCTGTGCCTAAAAGAGTACTAAGTATATAATCAGGTGCTCAATAAATATTAGCTGAAAGCATGGATAAGTAAGTTGCTGTTAATAGCGTAGTGGTGAAAGGGCTATGGGAATACAAGCAGGAACAACTCAACAGAAGTGACACTGAACTGATTTTTGAATGCTTGTAAAGGGTGAATAACTTTTCTGATTTCTTTTTTCTTTTTCTTTCTTTCTTTCTTTTCCTTTTTTTTAAGAGAATAAATTTCTGTCCTTAAATCTTCTCCAGAAATTTCTATTAGGCAGGTATAAGTGGGGATACTCTCATTTCAAGTGTTCAGGCTGTGTAGTAGTTAGGATACTTTTGGTGGAAAGTGACAGAAAACACTGACTCCATTCACTTGAAAATGAAACATTAGATTGTAGCATATAACATGAAGTCTGCAGGCAGACAGGCTGGCAGTCCTTCCTCAGTGTGGGTATTAGTCAGCTGGTGCATCACTATGGTAGAGAAACTAAAAAAAACAAACTTACGGGAGAAAAGATTTATTGGAGGTGTGGTAGTGGCCGGGCCAATGGTGGAGATGCTGACATCTTGGCAACCAGGAGAAGAAAGTAACTGGAATCATGAGTCTGGAGTAAAAACCTTCAAAGGCCCACCCCAAGTGACTACTCCCACAGAGATGGGTCCTACCTCCCAAAGTTCATAACCTCCCAGGATACTGCCACCAGCTGGGGACCAAGTGTTCAAACACATGACCTTTGGGGGGCATTTTGGATTCAAACCATAACAGTGGGTCAGCTCAGCTCCTACATTCATCCAGGACAGCTCCCATGGGGGTAGGCACCTCAAGTAGACAACAATACCACAGACGACTCTGTTTATTTCTTTTTTTCAATACTGTGGGATTGAACCCATGGCTGCATGCATCTTAAGCAAGTACTCTACCATTTAGCTATGTTCCCAGATATCACTACCCTCTTTTTAAAATTTTGAGACAGGGTCTTGCTAAGTTGTGCAAGCTGCTTCTAGCCTCAACCTCATGATCCTCAGCCTCCCAAGTCACTGGGATTACAGGTATGTGGCACAACGGTTGGCTCAGCTGGACATCTTGGAGCTTGGACCAGCGCTCCTTCCTGCCTTCTCTGATGCGTATGGCTATGCAGACAAGGATAGATGTCTAAGAGAGAGAGAGAGAGAGAGAGAGAGAGAGAGGAAGAAGAAGAAGAAGAAGAAGAAGAAGAAGGAGGAGGAGGAGGAGGAGGAGGAGGAGGGGGAAGAAGAAGAAGATAACCAGGGGTTCTGTCAGGGAGAAATGACAGATGCCTCTTAGGTAGTAATCCAATAGTGTCTGTAACACTAAGCATGGAGAAGTTTAACGCTATATTCTGGCTTGAGTGTTTGCTCCTTCTCAAATTCATGTTGAAATTTAATTGCTGTACCATTAAGAGGTGAGACAGTTAAGAGGTGATTAGGCCATCAGGGCTTCCAAAACTCAATCAGCTATTGAAAACCCTATGAATAGCAGAGAAACACTGATAGTAGTGTTTCACCTGTTCTACATAAGGTTGCTATGAGTCAGATGCCAACTTGATGGCACCTAACAACAACAACACTTGCTAATTTTCTTTTGTACTTGCTCATCTCCTCTCTCCTTCTTCATTACTAGCCAGTTGAATAGATCAACCACAATATCAATGAAGAAGTGCTATGTGTAGGGTGTACATACAAATCTAATTAATGAAAAAAACCTTTGCCGGGTGTGGTGGGGCCCACCTGTAACCCCAGAAACTTGGGAGATAGAGGCAAGAGGATCGCAGGTTTGATTGCCAGAGGCAGCCTGCATAACTTACCAAGACCCTGCCTTAAAATAAAAATAAAAATAAAAATAAGAAAATAGGATAGGGGTTAAGTCCAGTGGTAGAACACTGGCAAAGTATGTGTGAAGCCCTAGGTTCAAACCCCAAATACAGCAAAAAATAAAAAAATTAAAAAACTCTTTGATGAGACATGAGTGCATGTTCAGATAAAAAGCTCCTTTCTGATGCTTCTCTTACTCTGATAGCCGAGTCATTGCCAGCTGTGTACCACTTAAGCCACGGTTTCTCCTGGCTCTACACTCGGACTGAATCCTCTATCCAGGAAGTCCTCACTTGCAGTACACACTGAGGAAACACTTTCTTAGTCTCCATCCTACCTTTCTTCTAGTAATCTAGTTGAAGAGATTGAAAACATCAAAATGACACTTCCCAGAATCCCTTGCCACTAGGGGATGGATCTGAAATACACTCTGTGAACCAGGTGCCCTCCCATGAGATTGGGCAGGCAGATGCAAAAGCAGAAGTCACCCTTCTGCTGCTGCCATTGCTGGCAGCAAGGTTGGAGAGGAAATGTTAACGGCAGCTCATGCTGCTGGGCTTGGTTTGCCTTCAAGTCATCAGCTCTGTGAGTGTGGAAGGCAGTTGCAGCAGCAGAAGCAGCACCCTAATTCCTGGATCATGGTTACTGTCATGGGCCCCTGAACTCAGTACTCTAGGGGTAGCCCCCTGACTTCTACTCCTCTAGCCTTTCCAACAGTTGTGTAAACCCTGCTTGATTCTCAGTACTAAATCTTTCTTGGCTTAAAATATCTATAGTGGTTTTGATTTCCTGTATTAACTCCTGATGGGTCACCCAACTTATATTCAGCCTTTCAGGCAAGAACGTATCTTCCCTGAGCTAGTATTTTGGGTTAAGTGGCTCCTCTGGGCTCCCACAATACCCTGATTTGTCAATCCATGCCTTCCTGTATTTGTCTCTCTGGTGCCAGTGCTTGGCTCACAGCAACTGTGTAGAGTCAATGGTTTTGGTTTGCAGTACTAGGGATCAAAACCAGGGACTCTTGCAGTGTTTAATGAACTGAACTTCCTCTGTCAAGAACCAGGAGCTTCTGAAGACTAGTGTAAGGCACTCTCTACCTCATGCTTTATCCGAAAAACAAGTTGCATTTGAATTTCTATTAGATTCTTGGTGAACCCAGAGCCCCCAGAGTTCCCACACTTTTATCTCCATGCACAAGAGACCATACAAGAGTTGAAGAGTCTACCTAGTCCCCAGGAAAAACGTGCCAAGGGACAAGGGAAATTGATTAACTGAAGATTTACCACCAGGTGGTTCTCCAGACCCAGTGGCTGTTAGGCCCACATCAAGTTCTGCAACTGAAGGACATATATATGGGCTCTGGAGTCAGGAAGACCCAAGTAAGACTGTATGGAGGCTTTGGCAAGTTACTCAGTTTATCTGAACCACAAGTTCTTCATCTAAAATAGTAGGGATTATAATATCAACCTTACAGGATTCTTGGAGATAAAAGAAATTATATCTGTAAGATGGTTATCACAGTGCCTGCAAATAGGAAGTGCTCAATACTCATGTTGTTGTTATGATTTAGCTCAGTAGGTAGAACGCCACTCTGCAGTCTCTGAGGTACTGAGTTTGATTCCCAGTACTGCAAAAATGGGAGAAGGACATGGCAATCCACTGCTGAGGCAATCCTGAAACAATCAGCCATTAAAAACCCCATAAGCGTCACTATGAGTTGGACATGACTCAACAGAACCTAACAACATAGTTATCACTATTAATCCATTTTGCCACAATTCTGTGGCTGATGTAGTTTTCCCTTTAGTGTAAACCAACTCAGATGCAATTAGCCTAGAATTTTGTTCCTTCTCCCAAAGTGTTCCTTCTCCCAAAGTGTTCCCTTTTATATACTGATGTGATTGAACCCTTTCTTCCCCCCCAGAAAACCCAGATAGGTTCTAGTCTGGGGTTGTACTAAAGTGGCACCCAAACCATCTTTTCTTCTAGGGTTCTTAACCCTAGATGAAAATTAGAATCACCAGGAGAGTTCAAACAAAACAGCAACAAAACAAATAAACAAACAAAAGACATCTAAAAGTAATATCTAGGTCCCTCAACCAGTACTCCTGATTTAATCAAGCTCAAGGTCCAGTTGTTCTTAAAGCTCCCCAGCTGATTATAATGTACAGCTAAGAGCCGTTGATCAATGTGGGAAAGGTTAGTACTTCCATTACCTTGGGGAGAAAAAGAAAGCTGATTTTACTTTCTTAATAATCCCCACTGTGATGCAAGAAGAGAACTAAAGATTATAGTGAAATTATTCCACTTATAATGTGAAAAAGACGTTCTCATTATCAATCCAGAAAAATGACTCATGGTGTTAATCCTCTGGTTGGTGTGTTGGTTTCTCATCTGAAGGCAGCTGATACAGTGGGATGAGAAATAAACAGAGATGCTGTAGAACCTATAAAAATGGAGTTTGGAAATACCATGTGGGAGGCAGGTTGGCTTGTGGGTCTCTAGCCTGTTGCTACCACATGTACACATAGACAGTTGCTGATGTTGGGTATATGGCTTCAATCCCAGGCAAGTGAAATGATCCCTGCTTTGGCATTAAGTTTATTACTGTTTAAGTGCCAAAGATGGCTGATGATAGCTGGGAGCATGCTCAGAAACAATGTCCATCTGGAAAATATTACTCTTATTTTTTCCATTGTTAAAGTAATATGCAAAAGAAAATATAGAAAATTGGGGTAATAGGAAAACAAAATGAACCCTAGAAGCAACTAATAATAGCTAAGATCTAAGTAGACTCACCATCAAAGACCAAGGTGCACCTGACTAATGTCATGCTGTTTTCAGTCTTATCATATTCTTCTGAAAGCTGGACAGTGAATAAGGGAGATAAGAGAAAAATTGATGCTTTTGAATTTTGGTGTGGGAGACAAATATTGAGTATACCATGGACTGCCAAAGGAGCCAACAGATCCATCCCAGAAGTGCAACCAGAGTGGTCCTTTGGAAGAAAGGATGGCTAGGCTGTGTCTTACATATTTTTGGACACGTTGTCAGGAGGGACCAGTCCCTCAAGAAGGACATCATGTTTAGGAGAGTGGTGGGACAATAAAAAAGGAAACCCTCAACTAGATGGATTGACAGAGTGGCTGCAACATAAGAAAGATCATATACATGGCACAGTGTCGGATAGTGTTTTGTTCTGTTGTACAAAGGTTCACTATGAGTTGGACCTGACTTGATGGCACCTAACAACAACAACATGTAGACTCACCATGGTTCTAATCCCTCCACTATACAAAATCATTTACTTCTGATGCCAACTCTATGAAGTAGATAACTATTTCTAACTCCATTTTACAGATATGAAGGCAGGCCTAGAGTTGTTAGGTGACTTGTCCAAGGGTGCAGATTTGGACTCATGTTGTATTTTATACAGTATGGTCAACCTCGGAGATGTAGGCAATATGGTAAGTTGCATTCAAGGATCAATATCAGTAGTAAAGTCAAAAAAGTTAATTTCAGCTGTCATTCACTCATTCATTTATTTCACAAATATTTATCGAAGATGTCTATGTTTAACATGGGCTGGGGTTTAGCTCATTTGGTAGAGTGCCACCCTGCACTCTGAGGCCCTGGGTTTGATCCCCAGCACCACAAGAACAGGAGAAGGACCTGGCAACCCACTCCTGAAATGATCCCAAAACAATCTGCCATTGAAAACCCTATGAATAGCAATGAAGCACTGACATAATGCTGGGTATGGCACAGTGTCAGGCAGTGTTTTGTTCTGTTGTACATAGGGTTGCTATGAGATGGACATGACTCCATGGTATCTAACAACAACATGTTTAACATACCATTCCAGACTCAATTATTAAGTTATTAAATTTTATACAAAGGTTATCTGTCCATTCATTCCTACAGTTTGAGAATAATACATGCTTAAACAACATAATCTGTTGTTGTTGTTGTTGTTGTTAGGTGCCATCAAGTCATGTCTGACTCATAGCGACCCTCTTGGGGTTTTCAACGGCTGATTGTTTTTTGGGAGTGGATTGCCACATCCTTCTCCCATTTTTGTGGTGCTGGGAATCAAACCCGGGAACTCAGAGACTGCAGAGCAGCACTCTACCAACTTAGTTAAATCCCAGCCCCAAACAACATAATCTAGTAAGATTTAAAATGCTGTAACTATTCTCTGACGACAATGTCCAAAAATAATACTTTAAAATTTATGGAATTGTTGGGGATTTCTAAAATCTACTCCATAACTAGGGTCCCTCATAATAGCCTGAGGGGCTGACCCCTAGTTGACCCCAGAGCCACATCTCACTCACTCACACCTGCCCCTCTCATCAAGTGAGCAAAGATGGTGCCTGACCAGCCTGGCCTTCCTTAACTACCTTAATCCTGATTGGCTATCCTTGGCATTTTGCTAGATAACTGTCCCTACCTGGCAGGTATGTCAGTTTATCTGCAGTACCTGTCAGGTGTGTGCCCTGATTGGCTAATCCCAGTCACATGCCCCTCTGAGACCCTATATAAGCAGGGCTCCTGGACCCCCTTTTCCCGCTACTACTTCTCCCTTCCCCCTACCACTTCTGACCATCCCTCAACTGCCAACTGAACCCCATCACCTCAACCAGCGCTCCCTACTCCAATGGACTCTTCAAGCAAGCCCACGTGGTCAAGACCAGGGGCCCCAAAGTGCCGAAGGCTACAATCAAGCCATGAAGACCCTCCCAATTCCTCCCATCCCTGGGAAGGAGGGAGGCAGAGAAGGCGAACTGCGAGAGTCAAGGCCAACTGACCTCCAGCCCAACAGAACACCAGCTGCTATAGCTGTACCTTTAAGCCTGAGCTGTTCCAGCACTCAGCCTGCAGCATTTTATGCTGCAGGCTTAGAGCCAGCACTTATAGCACTTGCTTAGGGGTTGCTTGCTTGTTGCACCCCACTTGGGGAGCTCTCAATAAAACTTCCTTTCCTGTTTTTCCTGTTGAAGGTCTCCCGAGGTCCTTCATTGGCGCCACCAGCCATAACACCAACCTGGTTCAGTGGGTCCCCGATCCCCACTTGGTGTCTGGGCAAGACTCTGACCTCTGCCGGACCTGAGCCGAACCCCGACAATGGAATGTCATACATTTATTAAATGGGAATATTTGGCATAATCCTCTAGATTTTCAATAATTAATAAACATAACTTGAACAGTAGGTTGAATTTCATGAGTTTAGCTCTATCCAAATGTTTAATATAGCAGTAGTGTCTTTTACTCAGAAGTTTGATGTTTATTGAATGGCTGTATGGATGAATAGATGAGTGAGGGTGCTTAGCAATATTCTAAGTGTTCAAAACTTGTATCTTTATGGGCTGAGGGTATTACTCAGTGGTAGAGTACTTGCCTAGGATGTGCACAGACCCTAGGTTTAATATCCAGCACCAACACCACACACTATATAACTGCATCTTTTTTAAAAATTAGTGTTTTCTAGTTTACTGAATAATAAATTGATACTCAGGCCAAGTACTGTTGCACATGCCTGTTATCCCAGCAACTCAGGAGGCAGAGGCAGGAGGATCAAGAATTCGAAGCCAGAGGTAGCCTCTGCAACGTAGCAAGACCCTGTCTCCAAATAAAAATAAAATAAAAAATGTGCTGGGGGTGCAGCCCAATGGTAGAGCACTTGCAAAGTATGTGTGAAGCCCTGGGTTCAACCCTGAAGTACTGCAAAATTAATTAATTAATTGATACTCACAAATTTTGTGTTTTTTAAAGTAACTTAAAATTGAAAATAAAAATCACTGCCAGGTGTGATGGCACATGCCTGTAATCCCAGCGACTCAGAAAGCCAGAGACCGGAGGATCTGGAGTTTGAGGCCAGATGCAGCCTGTGTAACTTAGTGAGACCTTGACTCAAATTTTTTTAAAAGTAAAAAATGGGCTGGGATGCAGCCCAGTGGTAGAGCACTTGCAAAGCATGCTCAAGGCCCAGAGTTCAGCTCCCAAATAGGAAAACAACAGCAACAAAAAGATGGTTCTGATATACAATGTGATGTTTGGATGCATGCATACCTTGTGGAATGGCTACATTAAGCTACTTAACATTGCATTATCTCACATACTTATAATTTTTTTGTGGTGAGAACACTTAAAATCTGCTCTTAGCAATTTTCAATTGCAACATATTATTAACTGTTGTTGTTGTTGTTTTGTTGTTGTTGTTGTTGTTGTTGTTGTTTTTAGGTGCTGTCCAGTCCCCTCTGACTCATCAAGATCCTCATTGGGTTTTCAGTAGCCAATTGTTTTGGGATTGCTTTCAGAGTAGATTGCCACATCCTTCTCCCGTTTTTTGTGGTGTTGGGGATCAAACCCAAGGCCTCAGAGACTGCAGAGCAGCACTCTACCAACCAAGGGAAACCCAGTCCATTATTAACTGTAGTCATCATAAAGTATAAAAGTGTTCATTTCTGCTCTTTCCATGGACTAGGTAAATACCTTTTTTTTAATAAATAGGCAACTTTAAGTCGTTTTGGTGCCAATTCATCTGATTGTTGCAAAGATTAAATGAGGTAAAATGCATGAATTATTTAGCACCCTGCCTAAGACATGTTCAACAGGTTATTTTAAACTACTTTTAAATTGAAGTATTTTGTAGGGGGAAAAGTGAAAATTAAAATGATACAAAAAGCTACACAATATAAAATAAGTTTCTTTGACAACATCTTGGGTGATTGACTGAGATAGGATTTCCCTATTTGCCCAGGCTGGCCTCACACTGGAGATCTACTTGCCTCACCTCCTAAATAACTGTGGTTAAAAGTGTGAGCCACCATATGAACGGCTGATAATATTTTCTTCTGTTATTATTATTACTATAAGAGATCACCAAAGAAAAGTAAGATTTTTGCGATTAAGAGAGAGAAAGAGTGCAAACTAGATAACAGTTTGAGTCCGAACCAAGTGAAATAACACAAGTATTCTGGCTAAATTCCAGTGTGAGTGATTAACATTCTCCAACTTCAAATACTTTTTATTATTAGCCAACACTTGTCCATCCCCAATAATACACACGTTGCATAAAGGGCACAGAATGAGACGGGCCTCCCTTGGCATGTTCGCAAGCTGCACATACTTTCCACTAAGCTTTCCCTTTCTTTTGGACTGCTATGCCATAGTTTTCCAACTTCTAGTACCCCAGGGTTTTTGCAGACCCAGAGGGCTAAATAGTTCCCCAAAAGAGATGAAATATGAATACCTGCAGAATTCCAGGGAATGAAAGACAGTGTAAATTTCAAACATTTGTTAGTAGTTATGATGTCTGTGAAGCGGTTGGTATTTATTCCTTTTTAATTTTAAGGCTGAGATTAAAACATATTCTTTATTATTTCCCACAAAGCTTTGTTGATAAGCAGAAAGGATACGGCTTTTCTGCAATTTAGTCTCCCAGCATGTACAAATGGGACAGCAAATCAACAATAACTCGCAATTGACCTCAGCCACTGACTGAGTCCAGTCCTGACTTCTTTAAGTGTATGTACCCAGGCTCTCTGCTATTTCGACTTATTGCCAGTGAAAGGAAGTTGGCGGGGTGGGATACAATTTAAACCCTCTTGTTAAACCTATGAATAAACATCAAGTACTCTAAACACCTCAGTTTTCCAACCTAACTACAACACGTAGAAGAGGCGCAGTTTGTTGAGGAGGACGTTCAAATTTGCTGCATAATAACCCATCTGGAGAGCGCCACTGTGTGTCCCTACCGTCATGGGCGCACAGGTCTTGCTGAAGTGCCCACAGCCCCTGCGCTCCGCCCCGCGGTCCCCTGACGGCGCGCGAGAGCGCAGTTTAGCAGCCCGAGGACCCCTTGGACCGGGGTGGGGTCGGGGGAGCGGGCGGCGTCCTGCACTGCACAGAATCCTGAGCCGAGATGCTCCTCTCCGTGGGTGACTGCGAACCTGCCTGGGATTAAAAACCTCTACTGCTAAGGACTAACATTTCTGAAGTCTTCCAGAGTTAGAAAGAAATTAATTTTCTTGTCACAAAAGTAAGATTTTGTTACGAAACACAAAAGCAAAGGTTGAACACCGTTATTTCCAAGGGGGAGGAGTGATTAGGATTGTGAATGCCGCTGCCCAACTACCTGGCTTCCAATCCTAGGGTTTACCAGTTGAGTGCCTACTGTGTGTCAGGCGCTCGGAATAGGGCGCTGTACAAGATCGCCCATGCCTCCACTTTCATATTTAGTACAGTTGTCTGGCCAATTTGCTAAGCCTCAGTTTCTTCACCTGTAAGGACTTCTTTCCTCATAGAACTGTAAGGATTTCAGGTCTTGTGTTAAGATGTAAATGATTAACACGCTGTTTGGCACACAGTAGGAGTTTATTAGGTACTGATTCTTCTTTCACCCTGTTAGGGGCTCATTAAGTATTGGCTCTTCTTTCACTCATTCCAAGACAAAGCAGAAGGGAGGCAGGTGCCACAACTAGAAAGGATTCTTTGAGCAGTTCTTTTAAACAAGCGCTGGGCTCTGTAAGGATGCTCAGCGGCGCAGCGGAGACCTGGTGCAGGCCCTGGAAGCTGACATTCACGAGCTAACCCACTACGGAAAAGTGAGTCCGGAGTGGTGGGAGCCAGCAGAGGACTGGGGCCGACTTCTTAGCCAGGGTTTCCCGCTCGGGTTCTCAAGGCGGCTTAATTAGCATTCACCCCGCCTCCCTCATTTCTCAGCCCACTATTGGCCAGCGCTCTTCCGCTGCCCGCTCCGGGCGGGGCCAGCGGGCCCCCGGGGAGAGGCCGAGCCCGCAGGGCAGTGGGCGGGGCCCACGGAGAGCGTGGTGGGGCGGCCCACCAGCCAGGCCTGGGCTTGAGGGGGCGGGGACGGGGCGGGGCCTCTCGACGGGCCTAAGGAGCAGGTGACCCGGGAGGGGTGGGAGAGGGCAGTCAGCTCGCGGCCGTGACTTCGCCGCAGCAGCCGCGCACCGCTCGGTGCCGGCCGGAGGTGGGCGAAAGGGTGCGAGAGTGCGGGGGAGGAGCCGAGCCGGGTGCGTCCCGCGAGCGCCGCCACCGCCCCCGGGAGTCCGCTGGAGCGCGGAGCCCCCTGCAGGGGAGGAGGCGAGCGGCTGGCTGGACGCGGCGGCGGGCGCGCACTATGCAGTCTGGGTCGGGCCCGGGCCGGCTGATTGCTGTGCGGTGAGGCTTCGGGGTCCCCCGGCTGCCGCGGCCCGCCTGCCTTCCCCCCAGGTGCTCCCAGGCGCGCTCACCCTTCGTCTGGCTCCCGACCCCCCGTGGAACGCACGGCCTGCCCCTGCCCTGCGGCTCCCGGACCATGCGAGGGGCCTCGGAGGAAGAGAAGGCGAGTGACCGGCCTGCGCCGACCGCGTTCGGGGGGCGCCCTGTTCTCTGAGACGCCCCCACCTGCTGCCATGTGTCGCCACCACTGGTACCTAGCCTGTCGCTAAACTTTCCCGGCGCCGGCCCGACTCAGTCGCGTTCCTGAGCGGAGTGCCCCAGGGACAGAGGACCCAAGCTGGCTGCACACATCTGTCCCTCTCAGCAGGATCCTCAGAGGTGAGAGCCCGCGCCTTTCTTCCTCCCGGTTCTCCCGGTTTCTCTGCACTTTTCCAGGGGACTGAGCACTCTGACCCCGAGGCACAGCCTGGAGGGCCGGGCCAGGAAAGGGAGGGTGGAGTCAGGAGTGTGGTTCCTGGAGGTAGAGGGTAGGAAAAGAGACGGGTTAATTTAGACATTGGAGACCGCTTGCGGGGACCTAGCCGTTGACACTCCTCTAAGTGGTTGCGATTTTTCTTCTCTCCCACCTTCTCTTTTACAAGAGTCCTTTCGTTGGAATCGGAGCCCTAACCGTCCCTCCCCAGCCGTATCCGGCGAGGAGCTGAGCGCTGCCCAGCGGAGGCAGCGCCTTCTTGAAGCAGTTTGTTTCTGGACGGATTTCTTTAAGAGAAAAAGAAGCCAACAGGTTGCAAACACCGGCGTCACACACAAGACTCGGGAGAGGGAAGCCCCGGCCCCAGTTCCTCTGCCTGCGTTAGCCCCTGGCGGGCTGCGGGGGGCGAGGGGAGGGAAGAGGCGATGGCTCGGCCTGACCCGTCCGCGCCGCCCTCCGTGCTGCTGCTGCTCCTGGCTCAGCTGGCGGGCCGGGCGCCGGCCGCCTCCAAAGCCCCAGTGTGCCAGGAAATCACGGTACCCATGTGCCGCGGCATCGGCTACAACCTGACGTACATGCCAAACCAGTTCAACCACGACACGCAGGACGAGGCCGGCCTGGAGGTGCACCAGTTCTGGCCGCTGGTGGAGATCCACTGCTCGCCGGACCTGCGCTTCTTCCTGTGCTCCATGTACACGCCCATCTGCCTGCCCGACTACCACAAGCCGCTGCCGCCCTGCCGCTCGGTGTGCGAGCGCGCCAAGGCGGGCTGCTCGCCGCTCATGCGTCAGTACGGCTTCGCCTGGCCGGAGCGCATGAGCTGTGACCGTCTCCCGGTGCTGGGCCGTGACGCCGAGGTCCTGTGCATGGATTACAACCGCAGCGAGGCTACCACGGCACCCCCCAGGTCCTTCCCGGCCAAGCCCACGCTCCCAGGCCCACCGGGGGCACCATCTTCGGGGGGCGAGTGTGCCGCGGGAGGCCCATCCGTGTGCACATGCCGAGAGCCCTTCGTGCCGATCCTGAAGGAGTCGCACCCACTCTACAACAAGGTGCGGACGGGCCAGGTGCCCAACTGTGCAGTGCCCTGCTACCAGCCGTCCTTCAGCCCGGATGAGCGCACGTTCGCCACCTTCTGGATCGGCCTCTGGTCGGTGCTGTGCTTCATCTCCACCTCCACCACCGTGGCCACCTTCCTCATCGACATGGAACGCTTCCGCTACCCCGAGCGTCCCATCATCTTCCTGTCTGCTTGCTACCTGTGCGTGTCGCTGGGATTCCTGGTGCGCCTGGTCGTGGGCCATGCCAGCGTCGCCTGTAGCCGCGAGCACAGCCACATTCACTACGAGACCACGGGCCCGGCGCTGTGCACCGTTGTCTTCCTGCTAGTCTACTTCTTTGGCATGGCCAGCTCCATCTGGTGGGTCATCCTGTCCCTTACTTGGTTCTTGGCGGCTGGCATGAAGTGGGGCAACGAGGCCATCGCAGGCTACGCGCAGTACTTCCACCTGGCTGCCTGGCTCATCCCCAGCGTCAAGTCCATTACGGCGCTGGCTCTGAGCTCCGTGGACGGGGACCCAGTGGCCGGCATCTGCTATGTGGGCAACCAGAACCTGAATTCGCTGCGCGGCTTCGTCCTGGGCCCACTGGTGCTCTACTTGCTGGTGGGCACGCTCTTCCTCCTGGCAGGCTTCGTGTCCCTCTTCCGCATCCGCAGTGTCATCAAGCAGGGCGGCACCAAGACGGACAAGCTGGAGAAGCTCATGATCCGCATCGGCATCTTCACGCTGCTCTACACGGTGCCTGCCAGCATCGTGGTGGCCTGCTACCTGTACGAGCAGCACTATCGCGAGAGCTGGGAGGTGGCCCTCACCTGCGCGTGCCCGGGCCCCGACGCCGGCCAGCCGCGCGCCAAGCCCGAGTACTGGGTGCTCATGCTCAAGTACTTCATGTGCCTCGTAGTGGGCATCACGTCGGGCGTCTGGATCTGGTCTGGCAAGACTGTGGAGTCCTGGCGGCGCTTCACCAGCCGCTGCTGCTGCCGCCAGCGGCGGGGCCACAAGAGCGGTGGCGCTGTGGCCGCGGGGGACTATGCTGAGGCCAGCGCCGCGCTCACCGGCAGGACCGGGCCGCCTGGCCCAGCCGCCGCGTACCACAAGCAGGTGTCCCTGTCGCACGTATAGAAGGAGGCCTTGGCCCAGGGACCCGTGCTGGGAATTGAGGGAGGGAGTTGTTTTGTTTGGTAGCTTTGTGAAGGTCACTTCCGTTTACCTTCTTGGTGCTGATGCCCCCTCCCGGAGCGGCTTGGAGAGAGGGAAAAGGGACAGTTCAAGGGAGTACCTACCTGTCCCAGGCCTCCAAGGGGCTCAGCTCACGCGTATTCTAGTTTGCGTTTCTTATTGCCTTCTTTAGAGGAAGCTTTTTTTTTTTTAATTTATGTGTATTTTAATTTTTAACTTTGTTGCATTTTTGGCAGCAGATTTTACCTTTGCTTTGGGAGCTTTACAGTCCTCGAGTTGGTATTGTAATGAGCTTGGTTCAGATTTCTTTGAACTGTGTGGTCTGCATTGGGAAAATGTATTCCCTGTACATGTGTCTTTTTACAAAAAATGTGAACAGTGAAAGTTTGGGCTGCTGTGACAAGGAAGATAGGGAGTGTGCTTTTCAGCTAGTTTCTCCTTCCACTGCTTAAAGTGTCCAAGATGCTTGGAGGCCAGCTGCTTGTTCCTGTGTATAGTCCCAAGTCTTCCCAAGGAGGGAGGCATGGTGTGGTTAGGGTCCCCCCCAAAGTGCCGAGGATAGGGAGCGTTAGGGACTTTGTGTGCATCCTTAACTTTGTTCAGCAAGCTTTGGGTTCTTTTCAGCAGTGCTGTAATCATTCTCATTCCTTACAAAGCCAGCATCGTGTCTTGAATAAGTTAGAGGGGGCATTACAGAGTATCCATCACAAACATTTGCCATAGGGAGAACCTTAGGAATAGTGATTGGTTGAGCTTGAATTCTAGCCTGGTGAGATGGTGAGCTTTGTGCCAGAGAGGGAATGAGTGGTTCTTAATAAGCTCCAGTGATCCCTTGTTTTTATTATTATTTTTTTAAAGGAACTTGTGCTACACTTTTGGTGAAAGTAAACCCGCTCCCTTCTGGAAGTACTTAGGGATCTGTGCTAAAGGGGACTGACTCCCTTTTAGATTCAAGGACTAAGACAGATAAGCTTCCAGTAATTAAAGTAAATTTCCAAGGCTTCTCTTATCTGCTCCCCCACCCCACCTCCTTTATCATGTTAAACAGTCTTTTCGCTTTTCTTATTCCTCCTCTCCTGGAGAGCTGTGATTAGAAACCACACCCACCCTCCAAAGAAGTGCTGAGGCTGGGGGAGGGAGATTGGGCTACCTGTGAACAAACATTGGCCTAGAGGAGGGAAAGCAAGTGTCCCTGGATTCAGGACTAGTGTGTAGCCAGATATGCCCAGAGCAGCAAGGCAGTGCTCCTGGCAGTCTGAAAACAAGACCCATGACGTATGTGGGTACAGTTTTAAATTAAATCAGTGTAGTGCTACCTACCAGAAGAGACAAGCCCTCCCCACTTCAGGTCTTCTCAGAAGAAAAGGAACATGTGTGGTGATGAGCACGCACATGTTTCACACACACACACACACACACACACACACACACACACACACGGAGGTTTTACTGCTATTAGACAATTCTGTTTGCTTTCCTAATCTCTTTAACCATTCATTTATGAGGCGGGAAAGACCATGACTGGGCCAGGGGGGAGACAGTGCATCAGCCAGCAAATACTAGTGATCAGGACTGAGTGCAGACTAAATTTCGGAATCTAAAATGGCCAAAGCAATTAAAGTTTGAGAATGCTTCCCTAGGAAAACAACTGGAGTCTAGGCATGTGGGCTTCATTTGTGTCAAAGCTGGGAAAATAAAATATAAGCCAAGGTCCATTTTACTTCATAGGGACTGAGTAGACAAGTGCATAGTTCCCATGTTGTTAGGTGCCCACAAGTCAGTATCTGACTCATAGCAACCCTATGGACAGCAAAGGAAACACTATTGTGAGTGCGTCTCTGCTATTCATAGGATTTTCAATGGCAGATTGATTTTTGTGAGTGGGTTGCCAGGTCCTTCTCCCTTAGGGACTATAAATACTTAGCTGGTGGGGAAATGCCTACTATTATTTTTGGGTCTCTCAAAAGCTGTGCATGTTGATAAAAATGAACTGCTCATACACTCTTATCTGAAAGAAAACTACAGTTTCAGTGGCTTCAATAAAGCCTAGCACACACAGCTACCCAACTTTGTTCCTTATTCTAGTTATTCAGAACCCTCTTCTTACAAGTGCAGTGGATCCCCTATCTGAGCACCAGTTGCTCTCCTGTTTTTCAAATGAAGTCCTTTTCTAATCACCTTGACCTCTTCCCTTATTTAGTTTGTCTTCCCAAAAATGTCCCATAAGTCACTGTGCTTCATTTGGGTTGTCCCCTCTTCTTTTTCTTTGTGCAAGAATCTAGAAATGATGTACAGTGCATCTGAAAGTTGTGGTATGCAGTGGACGAAATTGATTTAATTTTTAATTATTTTTCATTTCAGCAATATACAAGTCCTGAAAAAGAATAATTAATTTACTTTTACAAAATAAGGCAAAACAAAGATGTTAAGCTAAGAGGAGACAATATACGTAATTTTTCAGAAGGGATAGTTTCAGAGGCGCACTTTCTTTTGTTTCTGTTCTCATCCCTCTTTCCTTTTCCCTATAAGAAATGAAGGTAAAGCCCACTTGCTTCCCTAAAGTTTTACTAATATCAGTCCCCCAGCTGCACCAGGGAAGAGAAGCTGCCTCTCTTTATGACCACCCCCAATTTCCACCATGTACTTATTTTCCCCTGCTTTGCATTTTTATTATAAAAACAAATCAGACTCATGAAAACAATAAATAAATGAAATAAGCCGTGGGGTAGTTCAGCAACTTCTTTACAACCAGTTTTGTGAAGTTGAGGGGACTTAGGGCCCAGTTTTGTCTCAGATGCAGTTGCCAAATTGCCCATTGCACTGTTCAACTTTAAGTAGCATCTTACTTCATAGGATAGAGGGTGAAGATTTAGATGAAAGTTGTCTAAAGGAACTAATGGGACCTCAGTGAATCAGTTGTGTAGACGGTAGGAAGTTTTGAAAATCCGTATCATTTCCCTCCTTACATTTTGGAGTTATCTAAATTGGATGGAAATCACTTTTCTTGGTGCCTTATTGGTTTAAGTTTTGCAAGCCTTTGTCATAGTTTCACGTGACTGTTGCCAATGACCAGGGCCTGGGTGTATGTGTTGTGCGTAATTGTGCGCATGTACAAGCTTAAATAATGTGCCCACGGCACTGTTTCAAAGTTGGTATTCATTAGGCTGTTCCCTCCTGGGCCAGGGCTGCACTAATCTTGACACCGGCTGCCAGGAGAAAACCTCATGGATCACACACTGAACCTTAATAACAGCATCTGTGACCTGCACTCTCCAGTACAGAATGGGAACCCCAGAGCTAGGAAGCGCAGTTGTATATTTTAATGAACTGCTACCCCAGCCAAAGAAGCTTCTTTCACTTTTGTGCTCTACAGAGAGACCAAGGGGGGTAGGAGGGACAAAGCTTTGAATAACTGCTTTCTAACACCAAATGTGGCAAACAGGATGGAGCACATCACAAATCTAGGCAGGTGTGAGGTACAGTGGCTAAGAATTGCCTGCTCCTTCGCCTGTCCTTCCTTGTCTCCAAAGTCCAATCAAGTGATCCTGGGGAAGAAATATGTCTGGGTTGGGGATGCTGGTTCTGAAAGAAAAAACTACCCAGACATCAAAGAAAGGCAAAGGGTAGGCAGGATGTAAGTCACTAACCTGACTCAAAACTCTCAGAAGCGTCTAGCAGCTTGATGGCAATTAAAGGAGTTATTTCAGCCAGGACAATGTCTGGCTGTGATACATCATTTTAAGACAATATTACTACATGTTGTTACAAACTGTATGTATAGTATGTATGTTTTGTGGGTGTGTATATACGTAATATATATTATATATATGAGAGATTTAGTGATTTTTGATACGGGTTTGGTGCAGGTGAATTTATTACTGAGCCAAATGAGGCACATACCGAGTCAGTAGTTGGAGTCCAGGGCATTCAATACTTTTTATGATTTCCTTGCATGTATAGTGCCTATCTCATGCAGTATAGACACTGTCATGCCAAATCCAGAGCTCACAAGTCAGCCAGCAATACTTTATTTGTAGACAATCAACTTGAATCCATAATTTATCACTGGCAAATGATTATAATTCTGAATCCATGACACTAAGAGAAGGAAACCCAGAACATCTTGATGAGATTTTATTTTGTTTTATTCCCAAAAGTCAATAGAACACAATAATTGTATGGACATGTTATTCTCAAGATACTTGTTGACCTTATTATTTCAGAAAATTTTTGTATGTATTATATTTGTGGGAAGGTAAAATAATGGCTTGAGATTTTTTTTATCAAATATGGAGATTAGTTATTTATGAAAAAACAAAGAAATATCTATTTTTGTTTCTTTGTTCCCAATTAATGTAGATGACTTTTTAAAATGCATTAAAGCAATGGTGAAGAAAATAAAAAGATGCTGTATAAGTCTTTTTTCTCCTTGTCTTTATGGAGAAGCACACTACTTTCTAAAAGTAGCTGAGGTGGATTCTAATTGCAAAATCAGATTCCTCAGATGTACATTATAAGCAGCAAAACACTAATAGGTAAAATCAAACAAATTCCAATCACCAGAAGTGGAATTAAAACTTATTTTACTTGAATATGCTTCCTAGGTTTCTTCTGCAGATCCTGTGATTCGTTATTCCCTGGAAGAAACGGAGGGAGCTCCATGGAAGAACAGAGCTGTGGCCCAATTGTATTCTATTTTATAAATCCTCCACCTGTACACTGTACTATTTGAGTAGGGATAGCACATATTCTGTGTCCGGTGGAGGGGGCAGGAATTCCTGAAACTTTATTGTTCAGCTGTTGGATTCACAAGTAGGTATTGAGGTCTAAATTCAAGTCACAGAGCCCAGAGGAGAGGACAGAAATTGATATTAGAGTTTTCACCTCCCTGGTAATCTGGACAGTCCCAGCACACTATTCCAGACTACCATCTACTGATGGCTGCCTTGGCAAAAATGCTGATCAACCATTAAGCTACCAAACACCACCTCACTTTAATGCCTGGTATGTCAGTGTTCTCCAGCAATGCTCTGAGGCACTGTGGCAAAGGATGTGGGGGAAACATGGCAATTAGCAAACAGCACACATCCACTAAGAGGTGAGTAACAGTATAAGCATTGTCAATGTCAATGTCAATGTCAGTGTGAGTGCTAAGGGCTTTATGAGACTGGTTAGGGAAGCTGAACAGGATCCTGACAGCAGAGCAGCAGCACCTTCCATGTGCAGTACTCTGGCACAAGTCTTCACTTGCTTTCTGGCTCCTTTTCACCCAGTGGGAAACTAGGGGACAGGGAGGTCATAAGCTGGAGCAGGGCGCCCTTAGAAGATGAGCCCTGAATGATATTGGTAATAATGCTTCTTTTAATGATTTAGTTACAGAGCTATTTACTTTGTCTCAAGGATACCAGGTTGAGAGGCAGAATGTTTATGAGCATGGACTGGGGAGCCAGACTAGACATTCAAATCCAAACTCCATTATTTATGGGCTTTGATTCTGGACACTTATTTCGGTTTTCCCATCTGTGAAAAGGAGGTAATAATAGTACTTGTGTCTTAGAGGTCAGAAGATTTAAAGGATTAAATCAGGTTAAACTGTCTGAGGACCCAGGTTCAATCCCCAGCACCGCAAAAATGGGAGGAAGCGTGGCAGTCCACTCTTGAAATAATCCTGAAACAACCATATGAAAACCCTATAAGGATCGCTGAGTCAAGGGCACCTAACAACAACAATAAGGTAAGTAAAGCAAGGAGGCAACAGCTGTTTCAGCATGGAATAGAAATGGAATGGAGAGACTAACCTTTCAAATTTGAGTCTGCATAAGAATCACGTGGGGTTCTTCCTGTGAAAAATGTAGATTCACAAGCCTCAGCCACAGGAATTGAGATGGGGTAGCTCTGTGGCACAAGATTTTTTTTTTTTTTTAAATATTGGAATAATTTTTGCAAACCTAAAATCACTCAAAAAGTTTAAAAAGATGTAAAGGTAATTCAGAATTCCTGTGTGCCTCTTATACCTTTGCTCCTAATGCTAATCTCTTACAACTGAAGTCAGTGTTGGCACATTAGCATTAATGCGAGGCCATCAGATTTTCCACTAATGTTCTGTGTTCCAGGATCCAATCTAGGATACCATTGCATTTAGAGAAGCTTTTTCACAGGTGCTTGTACAGCTGATGAAAGGTAGGTGGTTTGGGGACCACATACTGAGAAAAACTGGAATGTTTAAATGTCTGAATAGTCAAATTGCCCAATCCTCACGTTGGGGGGATGAATGCAATTTTAAAGAAGAGAATAAATTGGTGGAGAGGGTAGACAGAGCTTGATTTTTAGAAATGGAATCCCCTGCAATGGATGAGAGTGGGTTACCTGAAAAACAAAGCATCTATTGCCAGATGAAATACTAGCTTTTGGAAGCAAGGAATGCTGCCTAATCCTCAGCCTAGCCTGAAGATACATGCCTGTCATTATAACCCCTTCAAGGGAACTGCTAAGTAGAGTTAGGAGCATTTGCTTTAGGCAATATGACTGGGCTCAAATAGGTGAGCAAAGGGAATAACAAGGGACCAGTTAGCCTGTGAGACGTACAAAACCTGCATTTCCTTGAACCTGGTGTTAATGCTTTGGAAGCAGGTCACAGCATTAACCAGCATCAAGCCTTGCCATGCCGGACACTAGCCAAAGGTCAGGATGTAAAACTGCGATGGTCTCCTGCAGAACCCGAGGGGAACTTGAGCAATGCAAGAGGTGGGAGAGGAGGAGGACAACAGAACCCGAGGGGGACTTGAGCAATGCAAGGGGTGGGAGAGGAGGTGGACAACACATTGAAGCTGGGCCTCTGGAGTTAGTTTTCATACTGAGGAAATATAGAAGCCGCCATCTTGGGACCTACAGGTAAAGGTTTATACAACTGAGAAGGGTAAGATGAAGCAACAGACTGCCCTTTTAAAGAAAGCTAGCAAGTTAGGTATGGAGCTCAGTGGTAGAACACTGGTCTGGCATGGGTTCAATCTCCAGTGCTGCCAAAAGAAATATTAGTTGAGCATTGTGGTACACACCTGTAATCCTAGCATTTAGGAGGTGGAGACCACAGAAGATCACAAGTTCAAGGCCAGTGTGAGTTACATAGTGAGACACTTTCAAAAAAAAAAAAAAAAAGCTACCACACTAATTTGAGTATCCTCTGAGATCTTTTGAAATAGATCCTCTTGTTTTCTGTTATCTTATTGAGGACCTTAATGTTCTGGGACCATCACTGAATTTCCTTAATCACATTCAAATTGCTTAGCTTATAGCAGCTATAAGGCTAGATGATTTTAAACTTTAAAAGAATGTTAACTTTTTTCACTGGACTCAGGATTCCTCTTAATTTCTATATAATTTCACTTTCCCAGTTCTTCCTGTACCCTAGAGCTCCTAAACCACAAAGTGGTATTCCTAAAATTTATCTCACAGTAAGTACATGTTCTCTTCACTTGCCAAACCCATTTAAAATAGTTCAGTGAAAACTGCCTTAGAAACCAAATAGATTGTTCCTTTGTACTAGGAAAGAGGCCTTACTGAAGAGCTCCTAAATCTTTTGTGTTGGCTGATGCAACATCAGCCTTTCCAGGTCAGTAAGAGTCTGGCAGTTAGACTTTAGGTAATCTAATGCATGACTTGGTAGATGCTAGGTGCAATCCAGATTCTGCATAAAAAGTAGTACGTACTTGGAATATTTCTTTGCCAGCTGTCAAGTGCTTTTCTAAGTAGTACTATACTCAAGAATGTAGTTCCTGGGTGAGGGAACAGTCAAGCCAGTCATTTTAAATGTGGTTTTAGAGAGGAGGGTTGGATGGTGAGAGGTTTTATGGTGTAACTTGTTAGGTGCCGTCAAGTCAGTCTCCGACTCACAGCAATCCTATGTATAACAGGCGAAATACTATTGTCAGTGCTTCTCTGCTGTTCATAGGGTTTTCAATGGCAGATTGATTTTTGGGAGTGGGTTGCCTGGTCCGTCTCCCAAGCCTACAGCACCTGGTGTTCCCAGGTGGTCTCCCATCCAAGTACTAACCAGGCCCAACTCTGCTTAGCTTCAAAATCTGACAGGATCTGATACCACAGGGATATGGCTGCAGGCAATGGTGTAACTAGCTTTCAAAAATACTGCCTCACCTGAATACAGAATGAAGACTGAATTGTTTTCTAGTTACTATTGGCTTTGGCTTATTTATTTGAATCAAGGAATACTGTGTTTAGGGATGTAGGAAACCAACTCAACTTGAGCTATTACAAACCAAGATTCAGTGCAGTTGGAACAGTATATGGGCATATGGGAATACATAAACACATCAAAGGCTGGGCTAGAATGGAATCTGATACAGTAAACCCCTCTAAACACGAACACTGAGCCCCAAGTTGTGTCAGGATGAACCACAGGTAATTGCTGATAAACAACCATTTTTTGACCTGTAAAAACGGCAGTTTCATTGAGTTCAAACATGTATTTCAGATGCAATTTCCTTGTAACGAAGACAAAGTTCAGTTTACAACATACCAGTTAAATTTTTTGGAGGTCTGTAATAGTGAAAAAAGTAACAAAAATACTCCAAACCCATAAATAAGAATGAATGAGTCCAGGTAGATATTCCTTTTTATAATTTCCTAGGTATAGAACCCTGAGAAAAATGCCAGTTGCCTCCCTAATAACTTCATTTCTATGCCCTGTAATATTTATTAGAGGACCAACCAATTTCAGTGACTTTATTTTTACCCAAAGATAACCTGATCTCCCATTTGTTAAAATGAGTGTAGTGCCTTCTAGAGTTAAGACCAAGGAGGGAAGAACAATTCTTAGTGACATTCTGCCAGCTGGTTCTTAAAGTCACGGTTCATGTCCAGTGTCTGCTCTAATCTTATTTTCTAAACCTCTGAGCACTCACTGTATTTTCTTTCCAGTAATGGTGAATTGAACACAGGGCCTCACACAGGTTAGGCAAGTGCTGTACAAGTGACCTATACCTGCCCCCCCCCCTTTTTTTTTTCAAATTTTGAGACAAGGTCTTCCTAAACAGCACAGGCTGCCTTTGGCCTTGAACTTGTGATCCTTCTGCCTCAGCATCCCAAATAGTTGGGATTACAGGCATGTGGCATGGTGCCTGGCCATTTCTGCACATTATGGGGTGCAAAAATATATAAAGTGATTTATGCTAGATTTTTTCCTTCTAAAGTTCATTTATCCTAGTTAGTAATGTATAACGAACAAAGAGATCAGTCACCTAAAAATCTGACCTTAAGTACTTAAAAAGTACAAATGGATGAATACATTGCATTTTGAGATTTAATAAAAACTGCTGAAGAGGCTCTTGTTTTAAAGAAACCCTACAGTAATTTGGTATAACTGAAATATAAACTTGAATAGCATGTTAAAGTCAAAATGTGTGACTTGTTTTAAATGACCCCAATTACAGAAGCTATATTTCCATTCTTTCCTGTTTAACTGTTTGAAAAACATCAAATACCTCACATTGTAATCCTGCACTATTCCTGTCATTCCTTTCTCTTTGGTATATTTTACCTAATAGTATCTTCTAATGTGTTCTTCCCTCTCAGGTACAATAATGAACTATTCAAAGATGCCACTTAATGCTCTATGATGCTAAGCGCTGTGGCCAGTGATTTTAATTGTAAAAATTATCACTGGGTAGAAAAGAGCCTAAGCAAAAGGAATCAACTACTATGCCTTAACTAAAGGCATGGATCAAAGCAGCTTTAATGGTCAGTCTGAAAATATTTTAAACCTATCAGGACTGAGGTAAAACATTTACTTTCTGGAGAGATGTTATGTGAACAGTGAAGTGTTACAAACACACTAGCCATATTTTAATTAAAATAGAGTTTATTAGCTTTTCTTTTAATATAAACATGAGAAAGAAAAACCACATAAGTTGTAGCGTTCTTTTCAAAATAAAACTGCAATCAATACTTGAAATCTCCAAACTCTGAACTCCATAAACAATGTGTTTTTTTGAGGTGGTAGATTGTAATATTTCATACATCATTACTTATCATTTATGTCTGTCCTTAAGAAAAGATGGAACCTGTAGCACTCAGTATCCTGTGAAGCATTGTTGTATTGAGAAACTATTCTCAGCCCAGAAGAGCTTTGTTTACAGGCAAGATTCCTAAAATTATATTTGAGAAGAGAAATAGATTTCACATAGTTGAGAAAAGTAACTTTTTTTTAATATTTCAAATTTAGGTGGCATTGTTGTCAATCTCCTAAAATTATTTACTCCCTGATAAATTAAGAGTTCCTATGGTGTGTCTAAGTTCCCCCTTAAACAGTAGGAATTGAAATGGAATACCTACGACCAGATTAACATGTAGGATGGGTTTTTAAAAATTCATTCATGTCACCTGTGAGTTAACACTGCTCTTCATAATCTTCCTTTACTAAATCAAAAGAAATTTAGGTGATGAAAGCAAACGGACCACAGTCCTAAAAGAACTGCTTTAAGAGGAGGAAGATACTTCTGTGGAGATGAGGTATCCCAAAAATCTTAATGCCGTTTTAAGCTTTGATACCTGTAGAAGTATAAACACTACAAACCTACAAAACATCATTTGAAAGTTAAACTACGTTTCTTTTAAACTTAATTTTGTAAGTTTTTCAGTCCGTTTTCCACCTTCAAAAGGGACTGGAACAAAAAAACTATAACTAAAAGCTTAATATTCCAAATTTACAAAATAATAACTTTAAATGACATTTTGTAGAAGTTTGTAGCTTTTATACTTCTGCTGTAGTACCCTGGAGAGCCCAAGCACAGTATAATAAGCTTAAAATTGTACTACAACTTTTGGGACACTTTGCATTTTTGCTTACCTGTTTGTTATCACTATCACTATGTTGGTTGGCATTATGAAAATATTGTTTAATACATTTATTTAACAAATACAAGGAAAATTATCAGTAAATGAGAAGCACCATCAACAGCTCACAAGAAATGCAGCATGGACCCAACAGAAATAGTCAATAACTGATACCGTCTCTTTATGACTTCGAATATGCCAAAATGATGGTAAGTAGTGCTTGCAAAGAATATGAATGGCAAGTGTTATCCAGCAGCTTTTGGGTTTAAAGTGATTGCCAATAATGACCAGCAGCTTCAATGATACAGTAGGAAGAATCTTCAATACTTAACAATGCTACAGTCTGCTCCTAGGTGGTTCGTAAGTGGTTTCGTGAGTGTTCAAAGTCCCCCATTTGGGGTTGGGAGTGTAGGTCAGTGGGTGAGCATTCACCTAGCATGTGCTAGGCCCTGGGACTGATTCCCAGCACCACCAAAAAAGGGGGGAAAAGTCCCATGTTTTAATGGTAATACTGCATTAATTCTAAAGGCATATGCAGCAATATGAGGGGGACAAGAAAATTAACAAAAACATAAAAGTTACATGGTTAGTGTCTTTAAAGTCTAAAAATTTTAAGCATTAATTTAAAAACCTCACATTGTTCACAGCTATTGGCCTACACAGTAAGCAAATACCTGTGTGTGGGTTGTGAGCTTTTGCTTTGGAGTGGTTTTTGTAACTCTGTTTACATTAAAAAGGACAGAAAGTGTGTTGTTGCTTTGACAAGGTCCCGTTCTTTCCTATGGAGTGCAACTGTCATTGTCCACGAGTCTCTTGAATTCTAGATCTTTCCTTTTGGTGGAAATACTAACTTTGCTGGTTTCTGAGTGGGAGAGGTGATATTTCTCCAGTCTTTGTAGATGAGGAGTCCATGATGTTATCACCCCTCCTTTCTCCCTTTTAAGAGAGGATGGCATTAGAGCGCTGAACACCAATGAAATTATCAGCGCTGAAAGACCTTCTCATAGCACCTCTACACAAGTCTTTGTATTTATCTTCACACAATCTTGAAATGGCCTAGAAAAGTCAATGAAATAGAACACAGGTAGAATTTTAGATGATTCCAACATTAAAGACAAACAAAGCAAAACAACAAAAAAACCAAAGGCACCTCTGATACCAACCATCTTTTAGATACTTCATAGCTACAGATACTCTGGCTATCTGTAGCCTGAGGTGTCAGGTTCTAAGGATGCTACTTCCTCCCAATTCACTAAGGTAACATTATTTAAGAGCTATAATTAAATTACTGGGAAAGGAGAACTTACATAAAGTTACTTAAAAATTGAATTCCCCAAAAATATCAAAGGTGGTGTGACAGGCTCCCAATAGCAATAACATCTGTTACCTGTGCAATTATTCCTTAAATATAATGAACACACATCTGTACAAAGCAATCAGTGTTTACTAAGCTATTCAAATTCTATGCTGTCTTCACTAGTTATTACATACTCTAAGCACATCCCAATAAAGTAGGCATATACTAAGTTGGAGGGAAAGAGGGGTCTAGACTGAAGCATCAAAAGATGCTACTTCACTTGCATATTAACTACTGATAGAAAAACCTTATTCTAAAATATCACCATGGTACTACAGAAAGTGCCATTTTAACGTGTCCATTTTAGTTGTGAATGATTTTGGTGTATACTTGCCAAAAGTCATAAGTCGTAAATATCACTTTCTCCCTATAAGTTACTACTTTCATTTAAAAACCTACATACTTCCTACATCCAATATTTGAAACATGCACACATTATGCATTCTAAGTTGCTCAGCTTAGCCACTAACACTTTGTTTAACAGACTCATGGGTTGAACTGTGACACTGAAACACTGACATGAATGTACAAACTGAGTAAAAGGCAGTCCAGCGTAGTATGTGAACTGTGTATGTAAATATAATTAGGAATATAACTCCAAGATATTATCCACATATAGTTAAGTGGAAAGGTAAAGGTTCAAAAGGAGGACCATTAAGAACACACTAAATTGGATTAAAATATTCTGAATTATGGTTACAGGAGATAATGTCTATAATTTTTAAAAATAATGTGATTCCTTGAATATCATAAAGGACTGAGGAATATGATGCCAAAGGGTTAATAAGCTCTTCAATGTGTTAACTGAAAAGCTTTCCATTTTCCTAATTACTACTTAATATGATCTAGTCACACATGTTGGCTTTGGTGGTTCACAGAAAACCCCACTTAGCGAATGTACAGCCTTACCTCTAGGTTCTGTGCTCTTTCTTTGCTGAGAGGAGCAAACAGAAAATTCAGGTTGTTGTCATCTGCTAAGGAGCGAAGGTCAAAGTAGTATTTGGCATAAACACTGGCAGGAACATTAATATTAAACTGGAGTAGCTCCAAGAAATGCCTTTCCATCTCATTCCTGGGGGAGGCGAAGTACAATAAAACCAGCACAGGACAATTTTAGTCAACTAGACTATTTTCAAAAATATCATTCTGAGCATCTACGGTACCTCTAAATTCTGTTGTGAGACAAATAAAGGCTACTCAGCTGGATTAATACACTAATGTTCAAACAAGGTACAGCTATCTGGGATCCTTTCTGCATCCCAGCACTGAGTTTGGGCCAAGGGGAAAAGGTCACGGCCCTCTCATGCACTCACGCTGCTGACTCGGGGGCTCATTCTTCAGAGTTCCATTAGTGCAGCTGTACGATTCATACTCCACGCTCACTCACAAGGCCCTGCTATAGTGAGCAGATGAAAGGAATGATGTATGCTGTTTATTAGCTCTGAAGAACTTGCAGACATTTTCACCAGGCTGATAACAGGAAGGGGCTTATTGAAGTAGAGAAGCGCCAACAAAAGGAGTGGGCACATCACCACGGCAACAAATGGATCCATCGAGAGCCACTGCTATTATCTCTGAGGGGGAAAAACTCTTGAGGCAACAAGGATTCATCTCAAATAAATACATAAATAAATAAATAAGCTACAATGGATAGGAAAGGAAATCCCTTCCCCCTGCCCTAGCACATGAGGCTACGTCAAAGGGCATAATGCAAGTCTTTGCTCACCTTACTACTACTTAGGTGACAAACTGTCACTATGACTGTCAAGATACTCATTGGAAGGCAGAAAGAACAAAGACAGATGTTTTGGCTAGACTAAACCCACTTTAGGATCTGACCTCTGGTTGAACACTGGATTTATGAACTTTGTTTTTGTTTTGGGCATGAGACTCTGACATGCTCAGCCTCTGCTGCCCCTCACCAGAAAAGAATATGCACACACAGGGGTGAGTGTAATACAGTGGGAAAGGAAAAGGTTGAGAGCAGCTCTTTGCTAAATGACCATACAGCTGCCCTTGCTGAAGGTTTATGTTAAGAAATATAAAATTAGAGTAGACCTGACCACCTTCACAGTAAACTCTGTAGGAACTGTATGAAACTGATAAATATTTAAACAAACATGGGACTGGCTTATTTGACAACATATTTGGTTTCTTGGTTTTAAATTTTTAATATTTTCTTCACTGGCTACATCAAAAAATGCTTGATGTTCTCCTGTATGGAAAGCAGGAAGAATATGAACAGAACTGTGGTTTTCTCATTTGCTGGAACGAAAACTAAAAAGCCTACTTCCAAAGTTAATTTTGTGTTCATATGGCAGTAAGTCTATAAAAATGTAAATCAGATGACGTTTTGATAACTAGCTAATCGGGACCTAATTTACTACAGGAATAAATGCACTTCACTATCCCTTTCATATTTTCTCCACTATTACATTCTGTGTAGAAATATAGTAGTACTTCATGGGATTAACATGTCTGTTAATAGAGATTTAATCACTGAAGAAAAGCATTATGCTTAGAGAATATGCATCTCCAGGGTTTTTGTTTGGTTTGGTTTTTGGTTTTTAAATGGCTGAATAGGATACCATTTACAGGGATAACAGATTTTTCTGAATAGCAGCTGCTCAGTTTAACTTATTCTTTTGAATGGAAACATACTCCAACGAGATATATAGATGGTGGAAAGTTTTAAGAAAAATCTGATAGACACTAACTTTTAACTTTTTCAACTTAGACTCAAAATAAGACCATTACAAATAGCCAACAGCAGGGGGACAAGGCAAGTGTATATTAAACACTTTGTAGTAATACTTTCCAGTTTCCAAAGATCATAAACAAAAGCAGCCTGTTAGGAACATGGCTCCTGGCATTTCTCTGTTCATACACAGAAAGTGTGGTAAGAACTGGTGTTGCAGCTAGGCCTGCTCACATGTGTGGAAAGTGACACACTCCCCTCATCTTCCCTTACACCTTATAACTAGAACCAGAGCCACAGGCAGCTTAGTTGCCGGTTTTGAGAAAATTTCAGCTGCTGTCCTGCCAGGGCTAGTGTTCGTGAGCACAAATTTTGCTTTCTCCAAGGAACCAGTTTGCAGACTGCTGATAACAGTGATCTAAGCCACTTTAGCTTCTGCTTCCAAAAGTACTTTCATTTATTTCAGATTCTTTTGCTGATCCATCACTGTTAAGATGGCTACAAGTATCACCACAACCACTCAGTTTACATTATTATTAAGTGGTCATGTTCACCGAAAGCTACTGCAACTGCTACCAGTCACTGGTCCCTTCTTAGTCACAAGTGTCCTCATTTCAGTTACAAATACACGGTTTAATAATTGAGTGACAGTTATCTAGACTAATGGGAAAAGGTAATAAACTGTCATCATAATCTGATCTTCCTACGATGCTCAATATAATCAAAAAACATTTTTTACTATCCCTGTACTCTTATAGTAACCTCAAGACCCCACCCAAGTCCTGTTGCGGTTGGCTGAATGCCAGGTGAAGCCCCAGCAACTGCTTGAGGGGAATCTTGGAGCTCTCTAGTCCATCAGACCAATTTCTAAATGGTATCCTGAATAGGATACCATTTACAGAGACAACAGATTTTCTGAATAGCAGCTGCTCAGTTTAACTTATTCTTTTGAGTGGAAATATATTCCAACGAGATATATAGATGGTGGAAAGTTTTAAGAAAATTCTGATATGCAACCCTCCAAACTGGGGGTTAGGGGAACAGAGCAGAGATCTGAAACCTTTACTTTCATTATTTCATGGTTTCTGTAATAGATGTTCAGATCAAAAGGGGGGGGGAAAGACCAGCAAAAGCAAATATACAATATATGTCTCAGGGTGAAACTACAACCTCCTGGAAGTCCAGAGGCCCTAAGAGCTTAACAGTGGCCAGACATTTCAAAAGGCACACATGTGCCCCTTAAGAAGGGACCAGAACTGATATGCAGCTTTTTAAAAGCCAGGAAAATACGTACTATACTATGTTGTTCTGGCAGTAAGCATGTCCCTTTCCATTATCTGCATAATGTAACCTTTAAATATACTTCTGAAAATGTAAACTTTATGGGAGCAAATTAGATACCAGAAAATGGTTATAAAGTTCACCAAAACCTTACAAACTCACATGTCCTCAACTGTAATGTCCTTGAGGATCTGGCAGTAGTCCACATTCCATACAGCCTGATCATCCCAAACCTTGGAGGCAAGAAGAATGGCTCCCAAAACAATTCTTTTCCAGTTAGTGGGACAAATGTCGATCTCAGCATAAGTTAAAAGCCTTTCTAAGTAAACCTGCAAAAAGTAGAGCACTGGTCTTTGATTTTAGTTCAATATAAGAGCTGTCTTAAGAACTGTAAAGAATGACAGATTTCTTCTCTGACCAGAAAGTGCCTTTTATTTTTAAGTTCTAGAGACTTTGCACATTCCAGAACAAGAGGCCAGATCACAGTAGCAAGTCAGACACTTCTGCTGCCTACTCTGCCCATGCAAATTTCCAGCCCAATTTTGGTCACAGTAATGACTGGGCATCTCAGCAAAGGGCAGCTTGAAGAGTGGCAATGTTATCACCTTCACATTCATAAAGGACAGCACACAATGCCCAGTGTAAATTGAAATTATTTAATAAATCCTGAGTGTTGCCCATGTGCAATGTACCATATCTAGGTAATAGTTTACAGTGATTTTACATGTATGTTACAGTTGAATGTGTGCAACCCAAGTCAGAGAGTATGTTTTAATCTTTTCCTTTTCACAATAACTAACTGTTGTGTGGTACTAGCTGAAGAGAAGAATTGGTGGACAAGAGAGCCTCCTAGTGGCTGCTGAGCAGAGCAGCACGACAGACACAGTGCCTTTACAAAAAGACGTTCCTTCTCAGAGCCCTTATTTTCCACATTTCTACTTCTTCAGAGTTCATTTTCTCTCACATAATCTGCAGCTTAGTCAATTCTGTTGGCTCTAAGGTGGAAGCAGAGCTGCCAGTCTCTATAATGCCTGGGATTCTTAAACCTGCCAGGCAGTTTGTGAGCTGGTCTCATGAATTATTTTACAAATAGCAAACATCTATCCTACAAAGAACTAGGTGAGGTTAAGCTGAGTAAAGATTATAGAGGAAGCTGTGATTTGTTGTTACATCAAATGGCACTGCTGCAGAAAAGCATCTCATCCATCCCTTGGTATTCATGGGGGGCTGGTTCCAGCCAAATGTGATGGATACTAAAATCTGTAGATGCTCAAGTCCTTTATAGAAAAAGTATTTCATACATTTAGTATTTGCACATAACCTATGCACATCATCTTGCATATTTTAAACACTTATAGGTTACTTATAATACCAAATAAAATGCAAATGGTATGCAAATGGTATACTATATTGTTCAGGAAATAATGACAAAAAAAAAAAGGCACAATTTTCCCCCTAGTATTTTTGATTCACAATTGGTAGAAATCATAGAGGCAGAGCCTACAGACATGGAGGGCAGACTGTATATGCCATCTGAACTCAGACTGACAGCTCAGATTTGGCAATGTTCTCCAAACTCAACTGTTCTCAAAAACACAAATGGTTAGTGAACATTACACGCTCTTGGTGAGCGTCTCTTCCCATTCCCCAAACCTGGCTCTCATGCACCCTAAAAATGAACCTGTCTCACAAGGAACTACAGAGAGTGGGGTACCATGAAACATTCCTGTAATCCCAGCAGCTTGGGAGGCCCCAAGTTTGAGGCCAGAGGAAGCCTGTGCAACTTAGGGAGACCTTCTCTCAAAATGAAAAAGGGGCTGGCATGCCAGAGCACTTACCTAAGCATGTGTGGGGCCCTCAGTTAACCACCTCTGACTGCCAAAAAAAGAAAAAATTTCTCCCTCTCTACCAGACTTTCCCTGTATGTCTGTGCTTACGGTGCTCCCACTCCCACAGCCCCAAAGCTCCCCTTTGCTCACTGCTATCATGCCCACGCCAGCTCCACATGTTCTGTTCTCTCTGTAACCCACTTTCATCTGCCCCTGCTGCTCTCACTCTACTGAAACTACTCTTGCCAAGCTAATGGGTACCTTCACACCTATAAACCAGATCTCTTCATTCCAATTCTCCACTCCTCATGTCTCCCTAACACTGTAAAGGGCACTGCTACTTGCCTAGTTGCTGGGACCAAACACCTACGTTTGAGTTATTCCACCCCAATCTGCTAGCGACACCTGTTAATGCTACTTATACTGGCAATCTGATGGCCTTTCTATCCTGGGTCTTTGGTCACTGCTTGCCTGCATCACTGTGTGGCCTCCTAACCTTCTTCTCTGCCCCTCATCTACAATCTACTTTCCCCAAAGCAGTTAGGAAAACCTCTTAAATTAAGGTCACTTTACTCCCCTGCTCAAGAGCTACTAAAAGGTCCTCATCAACCTGGAATGTAACCTCTTCCCAGGGCCTGCTAGCCACAAGGCATTGTGGGATTGCCTGTGTAACCTCATCTCCCTGCTCCCTTCCCTCACTCCTCACTCCCACCACACAGCTGCCCTGCTGTTCCTTGAGCACACAGAACCCACACCTGCAGTGGGGCTTCAGTGCTCATCCCACTGGCTGTAATGCCTCAGCTTCCTCACTTCACTCAGGTTGCTGTTCAAACTCACCTCTCAGAGGAGATTCTTCCCAGTCATTCTATCTAAAACAGAAAGCTTCTCATCACTCTTTAGTCTTTATCCTGCTCTATCTTCCTGGCGTCCACTGCCATGAGAAATACTCCTATACCAAAAAAATATTCAATGTCTTCCTCACTAGAATACAAGCTCATAAAGGCACGAAGTCTGTCCAATCTGGTCTCTCTTCTGTCCCAGTCTTAGAACGGCAGCACAGAGTAGGGATCCATGGAGTACAAGTGTAGCCTAGTGGCAGCAGTTAGCATTGTGACCACACCCTCTTGTCTGCCATTCTTTTATTACTCTCTCCTGGATTTCCACCTACTACTCTACCCACGGGGCTGGGATTTAGCTCAGTTGGTAAAGCACCACTCTGCAGGCTCTGGGGTCCCGAGTTCGATTCCCAGCACCACAAAAATGGGAGAAGGACATGGCAACCCACTCCCAAGGCAATCCTAAAACAGTCAGCCATTGAAAACCCTATGAAGGTCGCTATGAGTCGGACACGATTCAACAGTACCTAACAACAACAACAACAACTCTACCCACTGCCCTGGAGACCTGTCCCTTAAATGCTCACGGAAGATCTGTGAGGACTTTTTACCCACTTTCATTGTATACTCTCTCTAAATTTGGACAGCTACTCTTAATTCTTTACCTCTGACCCAGATTCATGCTCCAGTCCTATACAGGCAAACAACCAAACACTGCCACTCTGTTGTCTCACAGGAACATCCCCTTAACTTGTCTACAATGAACTCCCCAATTTCCAACTCAGCTCTCCTTCTTACACTACCTACCTTTCCTTATGAAGTGCCTTCTGAGGGGGCTTCATGCAAGCCCACAGCACAAGCCTCCTCTCTAAATTCTAACTGGATGCTAAAGGAGTAGGCTCCAACCTAAGTACTCTTCTCCTTAAGCCATACCAACTGTTTCCACTATGCATCTGCTGGAGGGAGTAAAACAATTTCTACTAATTGAGTAAAGATTCACTATTCAAAGTGATATAGTCTTACCACAGGAATTCTGTATGGATGATAAAAAGGTAAGACCATAGCTATAGCACGGTAGTTTAACAAAGCCTTTCGGAAAACTAATGGTAGTATATGGGCTGGGATTTAGCTCAGTGGGTAGAACACTGCACTGCAGTCTCTGAGGTCCTGAGTTCAGATTCCCAGCACCGCAAAAATGGGAGAAGGGCCTGGCAATCCACTCCCAAGGCAATCCCGAAACAGTCAGCCATTGAAAACCCTATGAGGGTCGCTATGAGTCAGATACCGACTCAATGGCACCTAACAACAACAATGGTAATATAGGCCTGGACAACTTCACAGGCAGACACAAGAAGTCAGCAGGGACGGATTAACAACCATCATCCCAGGAACAGAGAATCGAGGACATTAATTCTCAATCACAACATATAGCAGCATTGCCTAGAGAATACAGCCTGACTTGGATTAGACTTGCTCTGACTCAGTCTATTATTGCTCTCTACCCCACCCCATCAGCATGTCCTATGTGTACGTGTGGACACCGCATGTGCATACTGAGGTATGCAGGGAGAAATCTCTTCTGCGTTTAGAAGCAATTGTTTTATGATGAATAAAGCCATGGCAACATTTTAAGCCGTAATGATTAAACTCAAATATGTGTACTTACTTTCCTTTGAAATATTTCCCTTAATAAAGCTCTGATGATAATTTCAGGACCTGACAGTATCCTGTATATAGTAAGACCAATTTCTAAACATGCTTGATAAACAAGGAATATCTTACCAAAGTTACTATTGCACATTCAGCTGTTAGCTGTGCAGCACTAAAAAGAGTACGAACAAATCTGTAAATAAATTTGTGTTCAGGGTCATGCTTAAAGTATTCCTCTGGAACCTTCTCTCGCTGAAAGAAAAAAACATGCAATGTAAGTAGTCATTGAAGGAGAATTCTTAGGATAGCAGTCTTCACATTGTGCCTATGTGTTCCTAATGATAATTTCAATATAAACAGTGGGGCCTTAAATTCAAATGGTACATAATGATATTTCAGTCAATGACGGATCACAAATACAATAGCAGTCCCATAAGATATCACATAGTGACACTGTAGCCACTTAGTTTGTGTTAAGTACACTCCATGATGTTTACATGATGACAGAATCACCTAACAACATATTTCTCAGGCTGTATCTCATTGTTAAGCAACACAAGACTGTACCACAAATATTCAATACTAGTCACCATTTATTAAAGAGAAAAACAGGCACAAGTTCAAATGTATGTTCCTTTTCATTTTCCCTCCATAGTATTCTATCCAATTCTACTTTTATAGACTGGAAAGTCTTACTGATTTTATGTCATACTTCTCTGCAATAAACTTTGACAAAACAGTTTAGTTTCTTATAACTACCACAGGCTCTAAGCCTGCATTGTCTAATACAAACACTCCAAAATGGCTACTAAGTGCTCAAGGAAGTGACTTTTAAACTTTTTATGGTGTTTTCCTTTGTTGGTTGGTGGGTTTGTTTTTTTGAGTTAGATTCTTGCTATGTGGCCCAGACTGCTGGCCTCCAACTTGTCATCCTCCCGTCTCAGCTTTCCAAGTGCTGGGATTACAAGCATATGCGGCCATGCCTGGCTTATGTCATTTTCATTGACTTACAGTTTTCTAATTCTTTTTTTGGATTTATTTACAAATATTTATACTGTTTGATGATACTGAAAATTATCTTTTGAAAAGCTTTTCATTTTCTGTTATTTGGACAGCACATTTACTTAACTTACTAACTAAACAAAGCAGCAAGTCAGTTTTTACTCTCATATAGCCCTGATATAACAATCCTTTTTCTAAGATGATCAGATCCAATATGATGTGGGAAAGAAGATGATTTTTACTTCAAGTTGGATTCTCTTTCAGTAATTAATTCCAAAGCAAATCAGCATGAAATACAACTCTTGACAGAAAAATACAAGTTTAAAAAAAGTGACACTTACTGTGAGTGGATGTGACCTCTCATCAAAAATATCCAGGGATCTATTTGCATCTCTATAAAACAGGAATGTAGATTAAAAGCGAATTCAGGAATTATTGATATCTAAGAAAAATATCTGCTGGGATAGTAAGGGAGTTGAAAGGGGAAGCTTAACCTTGAACAAAGCAAACTTAAAATTTCTTTTAATTCAGCACATCAAGAACTGTGGAGCCTTTTCTATAATGACCAACTAGAGGTGCCTGTAAGTAATAACTTCTAAAGAGACAATGCTAATAAACCAAATATATTTTGATTCCTCATACAAAATAACAATGGTAGGCAATCAAGAACTTAGAACATTATTGTGAGTGAAATCCAGATTTCCCAGGTTTTGCCTCTGATGAGTCCTTTCTATTACATTTTTATCATGTATTTCTTGTTTCTTTTTTTGTCTTTGTCCTTCAGTACTAGGGGGCTAAACCCAGGGCCTCACACATATTTTTCAAGTGTTCTACCACTGGGCTGCACCCTGAGCCCATTTTTTTATTTTTTATCTTGAGACAGGGTCTCACTAAGTTATGCATGCTGCCTCTGGCCTTGAACTTTGATCCTCCTGAGTTACTGGGATTACAGTAGTGTGCTATCATGCCCAGCTCAGTTTCTTTTAGATAGAGTAGGTGGAGTTAAAAACTTAGCTGCCCTTTTATTGAAAAGAAACCAGTCTTTTTGTTTAAAAGTTCATTTAACTAATATATTGTGCACATATAAACCAGTGATTCCCTTTGGTCTGTGGACCTCTGGAGATTCCCAATAAGGCTCCTTCTCAGAAGACACAAGAGGCCAAAATTGTTCTTATAAAGAATACTGACACACTACCTGCTTTTTCACTACTGCAGATTTGCAATGATTTTATAAGAGCAAAGGTGAGTAAAACTGCCAATATCTCAGCATGAATCAAAGCTGTGGTACCAAATTATACTAGCAGCCATTCTTTTCTTCACTGCCACTTGCAGTTTTAAAAAGCCTGCCTTACTTACCATGTTCTTGTGGAAGTAGTAAAAACTAAAGCTGTTAAATCTTGACCCTTGTTTTTAATAGTCTAAAAACAAGGGCAAAGTTCACATAAAGCACTTCTGCACACTGAAGTACTGTGTTAAGAAAAAGCATTTGTGATTTAGGTGTGAAGTGAGTAAGCCACTTATTACAGAACACTATTTTTATTAGAAACTACAAACATTCTCAAAAATTAATGAGGTGGGCCCATCACTTCAAGAAAAATAGTAAATATTTGTTGCCATGATGAAATTCAATCTATCAGGCTTTTTTTTCCAAAAAGACTTTGGAAAATCAAAATCTGTGTACTTGATAGCTTCTAAATACTTAAGACTTTTTGATAAGACTGGTCATAATATTAATATAAGTAAATTTTGACACTAAAAATAATACTAATACTAATATTAATACTAATAATACTAATATAAGTAAATTTTGACACTAAAAAGAAATGTGAACTATTTTCCAAATGACCAATGCATATTATAAAATCATCTACTGGTAAAAGGGGGCTGGGATTTAGCTCAGTTGGTAGAGCGCTGTGCTGCAGTCTCTGAGGTCCCGAGTTCAATACCCAGCACCACAAAAATGGGAGAAGGACCTGGCAATCCACTTCCAAGGCAACCCCGAAACAGTCAGCCACTGAAAACCCTATGAGGGTCGCAATGAGTCGGACACCGACTCGACGGCACTTAACAACAGCAATAACAACAACAACTGGTAAAAGATGCATTCATTGTGCAAGATAGACCAGTGAGTATTAATATAACATGTTCAATGAAATGAAGTAAAATTCCACTTTAATATAAGAAATTAACCTACTGTAACTAATTTCATTGTAATTAATTTAAGAAACTAATCCTTGTGGATTTTTATTTTTAATTTAGTATAATATTAAAGAATATTCACAATTATCTGAATGCTTTGAAAGTACATTTTTCTCCAACTATATGTCTGAATGAGGCGAAGGTGTCTTTTTATTGCTTCCTCAAAACAAAGCACAGGCAGGTGCATGCCTGTAAAATCCCAGCAACTCTGGAGGGAGAGGCAAGAGGATCATGAGTTTGAGGCCAGAGGTAACCTATGCAACTTAGCAAGATCATGTCTCAAAAAAAAAAAAAAAAAAAAAAAAAAAAAAAAAAAAAAAAAAAAAAAAAAAAAAAAAAAAAAAAAAAAAATATATATATATATATATATATATATATATATATATATGGGCTAAAGGAAGCACTTGCTTAGCATGCATAAGGCCCTGAGTTCACCCCCAACCCCCAGTACTGGAAAAGAACAAAAACAAATTACAAATGAAGATAGAGAAACTTGAGAATCTAGTTGTCTTCTATTAAACCAAATATTAAAAATATTTGTAAAAATGTAAATAATGACATACCTTTCACCCTATCTTTTGTTGTTGTTTTTGGTTTGGTTGGGGTTTTTGGCAGAAAAGGGTATTTTTCATGAAAAAAATACTCATGTTAACATGGTGGTTCTTAATTGGGTGATTTTGTCCCTCATTAGACATTTTTGGTTATCACAATTGGAGGAGGTGCTACCAGTATGTAGTAGGGCAGAGGACAGTGATGCTATTGAACATCCCACAATGGGAAGGACAGCTCCAACAACAAAGAATTACCTAGCTCAAAGCATTCAGAGTATCATGGTTGAGAAAATTTGTGTTAACATACTATATGTTTTTAATTCTCAGTTTTATAATTTGTAAAACGGTAAATATCAAAGTAATCCACAGAAACAAATACTCTTTGGGATCTTCAATAACTTAAGAGTTTTTAGAGTCCTAAGAAAAACAACAACAAAACTCCAAGTGATTCACTTCAATTGTAATTAAAGCACTCAACAACTTACAGTTATGTCCTACTACTATACTTGGTATCATGCAAAGTATATCCTCATACTAAACTTGGCATCATGCAAAGTAAATAGCTGGAATAATAAGACAGGTTTTTAAAGAGCTCACCTGTTCTTTATGTGGTAATATATTGCTAAGGTCACACTGTGGAAGGAAAAAAGATTATTTGTAGCAACTGATTTTATCATCTATTAAGCCTCAAGACATTCTTTTAAAGCAGGGGATGACCTTCCCAGCAGCCCTGAAATTGTCCAGTTTAGAACAGTATCATAATGCACTCTTCTACCTTGTTTTAGTCGTTTGGCTTTTAGCAAAAATAGGAGAACCAAAATGCCAGACAAGGTGCTATCAGAAGACATGTTTCTGTCAATATGATAATATGTAAATTATTACATATTTCTGCTCATTTGCCCATCTACTCATTGAATTTTTCACCCTGTGCAAGTTATATTAACATGCACACATGCTTAAATTTAAGCCAGACAGTAGTTTTTTTTTTTTTTTTAATGTTAAGACCTGCATTTCAGGTGATTTAATTCATTATCCATCATTTTTCATTACTTCCCTAAAAGTAAATAATAAAAAGTGTTGCACACCAAATAAGCATTTAAAATTACTTTTGCATGAATAGTGTTAGAAAATTTATTAGTAAACCTAAGTACCCACAAAACTGATGACAGGTCTAGATATCCCAAAATAACTAGTGCTAGCAATGCAACATAATACTACATTAGTATAGTATTAATGGCAAGTATTTCCAAATTAGCATAAATGAAATATTTATAAACAGACACAACCTTTCAGACATTGTTACTGCAGTCCTAAGTTATCCACAGATGTTGCATATTAGAAAACAAAGGGATTCTCTTTGGTAAGTTATGTCTTTCCATTTGTCCTCACTGTCTAAAATAAAGCTGAAAATAATTGAGGGAAGGCAAATCTGAATTTTAAAAGCAGGTGCATATAGTATTTTAAGTTTTAAAATTTAAATTTTAAAGAAGTCTTTAATACTACTGACATCAAAGATGGATACTTCTACAGTGCTTCAAACAATTTTACCTCCAAAATGATTTGATGTCACATGCTAAAAAGGACCACTACGCCTTACATTGACAGTTCATCCAACAACTCATTTTGCATATAGGGAACCAAGACTTAAAACTGACTTGTTCAGGGTCCCACCAAATAGTCAGAAACAGTTCTTATAAACTCTTAATAAGCAGTGGTTCCCAAACTTTGCTTCACCAATGGCATCACCTAAGGAGCCTTAAAATTGGTCAGATCTCCCCCTTGAAGCACTCTGACTAACTGGCATTGGGTATGACTTGGGTAGTTAAGATTGTTTTCAAAGCTGCCTAGGTGATTTCAATGTGCAACAAAGTTTGGGAATGACTTAGGGTTAAGATTAGAATCATCCAGGATGCTTTTGTCTATTTTAATTACACTTCATATCCATCACCAGCTTCCTAAAGACTTATGAGTGCCTATGAGTGGAGGGAAAAGGGAAGGTAGGAAAATGCATTTGTTTGCAGACACGTATTTTGAAAAAAAATTGCACAAGTGATTCTAATAAGGCTCATCCATCCCACTGAAATCAATGCAGTACTACCCCATGATAAAGTTTTCAACATCTTTCCTGAAAGCCAATTTCCCTATCAATTTTCTTAGTAAAACTTTACTTCACCAATAGTGAATTACCGATTATTTTTAAAATTTAAAGAAAACAAATTAAAAGTTACTGTACTTCCAAACACAGACTTCTAAAAATTAGTCTAAGTTGGGGGGAGGGATGCACAAAACCTACCTATTTGAGCAAGGTTATTCTTTAAAATTATATACCGAATTATACACTGAAATATCAGAATCTTTTGAATTAAACAGAAGATAAGGACTCTAGCCAAGGTAAAGTGAATTTTTACTCTGGCTGAATACAAACATTCAGTGATTATGCAACAGGAATTTAGACAGCGTCAGGGCTCAGTTTTAGCCAAAATACAATTCGATCTAAACTACTGTATAGGGTGAAAGTTACATTATTATACATATGAACTTGTAGTTTTTAATTGAAGTAGAAGTTATTGATAATTTAATTAGCTAAAAAAATAAGATAGCTGTATATTAGAAACAAAATTGTATTTGTAAGGTGATTATGTTTTTAGGCTAAAGAGTAAAATTAGGGATGAGGGTATCAACATTCTAAAGAAGCGGTTTCCAAACTGTGTTTTGAAAACTGATATTCATAACCCAAGGAGATATGAACATTTCATGGACAACTCCAATGCAGTGGGGAAGCTCTGCTCCCATTTTTATTATTTTAATAAGCTTAGGGTGTGCTGAAAGTGCATCTTCAAGTACGACCTGTGAAGCTGCTCATGCACAATGGAAAAAATGCAAATGTAGATCCACTATAGTGTCCTTAGAGGACAAGCTGTTCCTTCTTCCAAGAGTAGTTTCCAAAGTAGTAAGCATTGTTTAGGCCTATCACTTACAAAAAGCTAATGTATCTAGAAATATCCAATAAAAAAGCACCTCCTTCTCATACTCAACACTGTCTTAACATAAACGAAACAAAGAGGTACTTTTCTTGGGATTCCTTGTTTGCTAACTGGCTTTTGCTTCCACAATGCAGCCTGACGTTTAAATGGAAATTGAAAATTCACATTTAGATCCTGAAAATTAATATATAGTTGACCCCTGTTTCTTAAACTGAGCACTGAAAAGGACAATCAAATGGCTGAAATTACCAAGAATGGCTGGGATGCTTTTAGCAGAAGGGGGTCTGTCACTTAGCCCTCGGCAACCTAGTTGTACTCACCATTTTATTGTGGTTCTAAGATTAGGCTGGCTGACTGTGCTGTCATCTAGAAATATGGTTGAGCATGAGCTATACTTTTTAGTAAGCTGCCCTGGAGAAACCTGAAGGGGAAGGGAAATAGAAGAAAATGTCACAGTAAGTTAAACCTATAAAATGTGGTATTTTTCCTTGGTTAAAATGTCAAATGATAAAGCATTAAGATATTTCTTACACTCCACGAACTGCTTGAGTGCAATATTATGTGTGGCACTACAGGACACCCACTGGAAGCTCTTCCACAGATGACTTTTGAGGAATGGCTTACAAAATGCTGCCTTTGATATGTTAGCTATCATCAATTCTGGCAAGCATCTATTATGAATTTCCTTCATAAATACTGTGAAAAGTTAAAATTTCAGTGTTTTCTCTTAAGCAGTAAAAAGCACCTGAGAGTTTCTATTTCTTCTGCTCAGTAAAGAAGAGGTAATGCCTTAAATCCTAGCCGAGAGCATCTTACTATAGTAAATGTAAGACTGATACTAGACTTAACTAATACTAAATGTCTTGGTGTGATGAAGCAAATCTTCTAGAGTCAGAAACTCTGTGTACCAGGGCTGCTCAATCACTAACAAGGCAGGGGCCATAGATCTCTCTGGGCCTGTTCTCTTACATAGAAAGTAAAATTATTGATTTAAGATTCTCTTACATCCCATACAGAACAACAAAGCTGGGAATTTAACTTTCATTTCATGTTTAAGAAGATTGCCATTACATTACTCAAATGAAAACCTCTGCCATTCATTTCAAGATTTTGTTTTATTCTCTAAGTTATTTGGCACACATAATGAAACCTTCCAAACTCACTCATGCTGTGCTCTACCTAGAATGCCTTTTTCTTCCTCCTTGTCCCAAAAGCTTGACCCCATCTACCTTCTCACATACCACATCATAAGCCATTTCCTTTTTTGTACACTATTCCTCTAACTCACCACTTGTTAAAGAATATCAATTGCTTTTGGGGTATTCTCCTCATAAGAAACTAAGCTTCTCCTTAATGCTCCTAGTTCCAGCAGCTGAGCACAGATTTTAAGACAAATGAGGGAGTTCAACAAGTATTTGACAAATTATTATCCAAGAATCAACTATAGGGTAGTGATGTAGCTCAGTGGCAGAGTGCTTGCCTACCATGCACAAGCCCTGGGTTCATCTCCAGTAATCAGAGACAAAGACAGAGAGAGAGAGAGAGATGGAGAGGGAGAGAGATAGAGAGAGGTAGCGGGGCAGACAGAGGGAGAGAAGGGGAGAAAGGAGAGAGTGGGGGAGAAAAAACAATTATAATTTGGAAGATAACTCCTACAGATACAAATTAGTGAAAAAATTATCTGCAGTGGTACTGGTGCTAGAGAGATTGCAATGAACTTTTTGAATTCTCTAAAGAATAAACTATCTTTAAAACACTTTAGAAGTATCCATTTATTTGCAAAGAGTGCAAGAATATAGCAGTATCAACTACTGAAACAACGTGAAGTATGTTAAGATAATTTTATTCTTTAAAAGTTAGGCCAATAACCACATTTCATCACTGAATAAAGATTAACAGCATCATTCTTTAAAACCATTAAATATTGACAATTTTAATTTTCTTAAAAAAAATTAATTCAGATAAGCCTTCCTTCCTCCTATTAACAGTTTCCTTCATGCCATCACTCTGGCCCATCAGTATCCTCCGCAAACAAACAAAAAGAGGGCAGGCAAAAAATTTAGTTGAAGGTATAGAGCATTTAAAAATAGCCTGTAGGTCATAATGAGAAACTTCCACATAGTATACAAAGCTCCATTTTGCTTGTTTCAGATGTTTTCACTACAAAGGTACTTATTCCTTATTAACAAAAAGTCTTAGATGTAATATTTTTAAAAGTCCAACTATTTGGAGGACTAAATTCTCCTTCAAGCTAGATATGTTCTGACTCTTATTTAAAATTCTGATGTTTCTTAAGGTATTCAGTAAATGTGTACATTTTACATTAACTATGTATTAATGTGTATACTTCTATAACGTCAAAAAATACAACATGAAAAATGAAAATTGATTCATTGAAATGTTTTTATTCTAAGTGGAAAAAGACATCTTTTAAGGTCACTATTACAGGTTGAGAATCCCAAATCCAAATCACTCGGGACCAGAAGTGTTTGGGATACTTTTTCTTTTTATTTTCTTTTTTCTTCTTGAATTTGCATATACATAATAAGATATCTTGGGGACAAGACCAAAGTATAAACATGAAATTCATTATGTTTCACATACACTTTGCACACATACATAGCCTGAGGGTAATTTTATACAACATTCTGGTTTGACTATGTTTTGACTGCAACATGTCACATGAGCTCAGGTGTGGAATTTTCCACTTGTGGCATTATGTTGGCACTCAAAACAGTTTCTGATTTTGGAGTATTTCAGATTTCCAAAGTAGGGACGCTCAACCTGTACTACAGGGTAATAATACACCATACATACTGCACCATAACAAAAATCAGTTCTTACCAAAAACCTCCATACAAGAATAAAAAGAAATGAATCAAAATACTTAGGTGACATTGTCTCCCATTTTCTTCTATTTACATTTTTTATATCAAGAATGTATACTAGCTTGTCTTAGAAAATTAATTTAAGACATTTAAAATTTTTAATTAGATGTAGTCTGACTGCCCTATGGGAGCTCATTTAGTGAATCAGCAACTTACCGGCTGGATCCAGCCAAAAAAAACACTGAACACTTCCCCATCAGTTCAGACTTACTCTAAACTCCTGACAAAGGCAGAGGAATTATTCACTCCAGAAAAACAGTCATTTCTGCTACACACCACTCCCACTCCCATTCAGGCCACTGCCAAATTTCAAGAAAAATTCAGAAGAGCTGAATGCAAAAACTCTGGGTTTAATCAATATACAGCAGGGGACACAGCATTCACTTGAACTTTTTTGTTTTGAGACTAGAAGGTGGCAGAATTAAATCTATGAACAAAGTCTGGACTACAACTGACAACAGGTAACTTTCCCCTCATCTTGCTTGACAATCATTCATTATGTTGAAAACCTCACCACTGCTGGCTTATAACTACACTAAATTATACTGAGAAACTTAAGGACATAAAATGCAAATACTAAAAAAAAACCAAACAGCAAAAACACTAATGACAGGTGGTTACTAAAACAGAGACAAAGAATGACATACATCCTCATTTAGTCAGCACAAATGACAGAGCACAGAATTTTGCAATCTTTACAGAAAAGGAAAGGGGTACTTACTAGGCTTAAGGTCAAATAGCAAAGACTACAAAGACTAAAAAATTATTTTACCTAGTAGTCTAGTAAGTCATAATCCAAATCTTACCATCAAAGGCCAAGTTCTTGTTGAAAACCTGTCCCACCCACTAAGTTTTCCCACTGTGTCTACTGGTTTATTTTTAATCGATTAAAAAAATTAAAACTTAGTTCACGTTTTTCGCTCTCCTTTTTGGCAAGTTTTAAGATTTTTTTTTTAACAAAAATTAACTTGAAATTTTCAAACAGGTCACGCATTCATAAAACCTTTTCCACCTATGTGGCACAGTATGGGACAATATGATAGGATTCATGGTATGAACAGAATTCTTAAGGCCTTAGTATATGCTAACTACAAGTATAACTTTTAAAAACCTGGATTAATATCATTAAATATATTGAATTTAAACTTAGATTTACACTTTAAGTAGGGGTTCTAAATTCACTTAAACATGGTGGATCGACCACAAATATATTTCCTTTTCCTCCTGAAATCTCAATAGAATTAAAGGCATAAAACAAAGGTTACCAAAAAGAGCAGGAAACAGAGTTGACAGATGATTTTTAATGTTTGAAAAATGAAAAGTAGATAAAAGAACGGTAACTGGAATGGCAGAACAGCAGAAGCACATTGAGGTGCCGATGGAAAGAGACTGGGATAGGAATTAGCAGGCTCTGAACTCTGCGACACAGGATCTTAGAATGCAGGGTGAAACACAAAATAAAAGCCAAGGGCAGTCAGATATCTGTACACAGAGGCCCCAGTCTACCTTTCCTTCATCTTACAAGGAATCTACATGTTTATTCCCTAGAAATACTAAACATGACAATTCCTGGTTTTAGAGACACCAGCCTTGGAGATACAAGGGCTGAAACCTGGAAAATAACAGGGACAGAAGTGTACACTAAAAAGTGGAACTCCACCTCCCTTTCCGAACTGCTGGAAAACAAGCTTCCTATTAGCATACTAGTAGTCCCCAGGCAGAAAACTGGGAGATCCTTCTCTGAAGAAACTGAAATGTCCCACAGACAGGGTCTCCAGAAAAACATACTATGGTTCCACAAATGAAGAGCTGGCTTGGCCTCCGAATCTTTGTAGTAACACTTGTCAGCTAACAAGTCTTCCTAACACATGGTGCTTCCAGACAGAGGAAGCCAGGGACCACCACACATTTGAAGGATGTCTCCAACCAGAGGTCAAAACAACAGGAAAAAGGAATTCAGAGGACTGGCAAAAATGCAGGAGGAAATGAAAACTTGTTGTTACGTGCCGCCGAGTCGTGTCCGACTCATAGCGACCCTTATAGTGTTTTTTACTTTTTTTTCTTTTTTTCTTTTGTGGTACTGGGGATTGAACCCAGGGCCTCACACTTGCATGCTCTGCAAGTGCTGGACCACTGGGCTGCATCCTCAGCCCATTTTTTTACTTTTTGAGACAGGGTCTTGCTAAGTTACACAGACTGCCTCTGGTCTCAAACTTGTGATCCTCCTGCCTCCGCCTCCCGAGCCGCTGGGATTACAGGCATGTGCCACTATGCCCTGCCTTCCTCATAGGGTTTTCAATGGCAGATTGTTTCAGGATTGCCTTGGGAGTGGGTTGCCACGTCTTTCTCCCATTTTTGCTTTGCTGGGAATGGAACTCAGGACGTCAGAGACTACAGAGTGGTGCTCTACCAACTGAGCTAAATCCCAGCCCTAAATGAAAACTTAAAAAACAAAAATCCAACAGAAGAGTTAAAGAAGAAAGTCCAAGCTGGGCGCGGTGGTGCAAGTCTGTAATCCCAGGGGCTCGGGAGGTGGAGGCAGGAGGAGCGCAAGTTCAAAACCAGAGGCAGTCTGCGTAATTTAGCAAGACCTTGTCTCAAACTTTAAAAGTAAAAAAAAAAAAAAAAAAAATGGGCTGGAAGCAGCAGCTCAGTGGCACAGCACTTGCAAAGCATGCAAGCATGAGGCCTTGGGTTCAACTCCCCAGTACTGCAAAAAAAAAAAAAAAAAAAAAAAGAAAGAAAGAAAGAAAGAAAAGAAAAAGAAAAAAAAGAAAGAATAAAGTCAAAGCATCTCTAACAATTAGAACCAAAAAACTAGAAAACAGGAGGGGGCAGAAACTGGATATCAGCGCAGAAATACTGGTCTAAGATGCCCAATATCTGAATAACATCAATATTAGAAGCATATAGAGAAAATACCAAAAAAGTACAAGGAAATTCTCAAGAAAAGATGACATGCAGACTTAAGGGCCCCAAATAAAATGCAAAGGTTTACAGCAAACCACATCATGAAATTTCACAATCCCAAGAAAAAGAAGGCAGTAAAAGTTCCCAGGACTGTACCTACAATTCTAAACTCTATCAGTCAAGAGGAGAGGGTTTCCCACAGGTTAGATCTCCTTCCCAGCAAAAAGTGCTCTGGTAAAGCAATGGAGTACAAGACAGAGGGAAGCACAGAATCTAGGACACAGAGGATCCAACACAAGAGGGCAGTCATGTGAGACCCTAGATAACTTCAAAGAGATATCCCAGGAAAAGAGGCAGAGTAGGCTTAAGGAAAAACCAGTCTGTATCAGGGAGTAGGATGAGGAGAGCTGCCTCCAGGAGAAAAACGGAACACATGTGTTTTAATAGATGGAAAATATTTTTGGTAGGCATATGACAAATGTTACAACATTTGGGGAAAAAAATAGATGTTAGAAAAAAGGCTAGTGAAAACAGTCAGAGAATTAATCCCACACACATGCGCACGCGCAAATAAAGAATGTGAAAGTAGGGAAACCAGCCAGGGGCCACTTACTGCATTTGGCTATGTGAGCTCAAGGTTGGCAAGAAGTGAAGTGAAGTGCTTAGAGTTCAGGAATGTTTAAGAGAAAGAACTAAAGGTGTACAGGAGGTCACACACAGTACTATATGGCTAAATAGTTAACAATATTTAGAGTCAAAATGTAAATATTGATTAGTGATTTAATAAAAAATGTGATACACATTAAGAAAATGGAGGAGGGGAATTATTTCTTTTATGGTCACAGTGGAATGAGGAAGCCAAACTTTCACCTACTATGGTAAGAAAATCAAAAGGCAGTACTAAAAATTGACTTCTTAGTAGTCTGTTACTTTGACTAAAAAATAAGACTAAAAAATTAAGGCAAAAAAATTTTAGGCTGACCTTTGTACAATAATGTTAATAAAATTTGACTTGTCAGAAATTCTTTAAAAATGGATAGTACCAAGTCAAAGATTTCCCTGAGCAAATTTAGTACTTGGGGAAAATAGAAGAGATTTAGAAAACCGATAAAAAGAAGTCAATGCTAACACTGGGTCTCCATTACATTTTTCAAAAACCATGGCAGACATATTTTGAATTCAAACTGTTTACTTACATGGTTTATATGGTTGCTCTTCCTTTTTTCACGCACTAAGAATAAAAAAAAGTAATGATCAATTCTCAAGAAAACCACACAAAAATAAAAGTAGTAACTGGATTACCAATATACAAGAGATTAAATTTCATTCTATTTTTAAAATTTATTTCCAACAAAATAAATCATCTGTCAAGAGGAACTCCATAAAGTAAAATCTAGAAACTTAAGTTTTACTTTTTAACCTAACAGAAAATCAATTAGGTACAAAGAAGACATACACTGTGTATAAAAGAGAAAGACAAAACAAATGGAGCCAGCTGAGAAATTTAGCTAATAAAACAGCTTACCTGTTATATACATTTGAACCACTAAACAGTAGTATTTTCTAATTCTACATTCCATATGACTTACTGTAATTACCAGGATCTAACATCTTACAGCCTGCAGCCGCACCACTGTGGCATCCAGTCCCGTCAGATCTCAGAAGCTAAGCAGGGTCAGGCCTGGTTAGTACTTGGATGGGAGACCGCCTGGGAACACCAGATACTGTAGGCTTGGGAAAAGGACCCGGAAATCCACTCCCAAAAAACAATCAGCCATTGAAAACCCTATGAATAGCAGAGAAGCACTGACAATAGTGTTTCATCTGTTGTACACAGGATCACTACGAGTCAGACAGACTTAACAGTACCTAACAACAACAACAACAACACTAACAGGGCTAAGAACCAGTTTCTAATCAGGTACCAATCTCTAGCTGCATCAGAATTCCTGTAAGCATCCTGAACCACCTATTGGTCATGTTACTGAAAAAATTAACAGTCTTTATACAATTGGAAAGTAAACTATCTTAAATTTAATTTTTTAAATGTGTGCTAACCTAATTGAACATGACATCTATAGCACACAAATTCATTTTGCTCTAACAATCATTTTGCTATTGCAGTCAACTGAAAAACACGGTCATGTACAGTTTTTTAGGGGGAAAAAAAAAACCCATCTCACCAAAGGAGAAGAAGCAGGGATGCAGAAGAACCATATAGTTCTGATTCTCATCCTAAAACAAGCAGGACACAGGAAATTCAACTCTATACTACTTTCACACACTAGCTAATGTCCTTGGAAATAGCATAGGCTATGTTTGCTGTAAGGTTTTTTTTTTTTCACATTAGAATGAAAAATTTTAAACAGCTTAAAAGTTCTGAGTAGCATACGTCTGGGATGTGATATAGGCTTATTTGATTAGAACACAGTAAAATAAGGCAAAAATGAGATCCAATCACATATAAAACAACTGTCCTGATTTGTTCACAGGAAAACCTAACTACAGCCTAAATCCTATCATTTATCTTTAAATCATACTATGTGAAGCAAAGAGGAAAGGGCCAACTAGTATGGAATAAAAACTATAAAGCCATGACCAGTTCTACATCATGTGGCCAACTGTACTGACAGAGGTAGAAAATATCTCTAGCTGTAAACAGAAAGTCCACACGCTGTCACTAAAAGAGTGACAAAGGAAAGCATATAATCATGTATCAAAATAAACCAAATGAATCTGAAAAGTCAAAAAATTTTAAACCCATGAACAAGTTCTTTTAAATACTTTCTATAATACAATGCATAAAATAGAAACAATTTTCAGTCTTTTCCTTGGTAGGGAAAAATAATATCTTACCATCTGTTTGAGATTTGCTGAGGAAAATTGTGCTTGCTCTTGGATGGTCAGAAGGATTTGATTCCAAAGCTAGATCTATAGAGGAAAAGAAAAAGATGTGATCATTTAGTTCAGTAGAAAAGTAGGCATTTCAAGAAACAGCTACACATCTGCTTTAATCACTTTTAACAGCCTTGGGAAACGTTCTCCATTATGGATATGAAAGAAATACAGGCAACAATATAAAAATTCTACTGGGGAACTGCAAAATCATGCAATCTCTTCATTCACGTGGAATAAAATCAGTCTACATTTTAGATCTAATTTTTTAAACTTGTACCTAAATAATCTAATGGAACTTTTAGATTACTCATACATGTGGCCCTCCCCTAATATTTATCTAAGAAATACAAGCCACTCTCCTCTGCTGATATTACTAAAACATTTCAGGAACAGTCCCAAGAAGCAAGTGATGCCTTGGCCAATTACTCTCAGATACCAGTTAAATGTATCAAATTTGCTAAAACAAAAAGCATTCATTTTGGCAAATGTTCTTTAGATGATCACAGGGCCAATTCTAACTTCATTGGACAAGTGAAATTCATTTAGTTATCTTAAGTTATCTGTAGTTTATCTGGGTTTATATGAGTTATTAATCATTGCAGGGTTTTTTTTTTTTCTCTTTTGGTTTTGTTTTTGCAGTACTTTAGGGTTGAACCCAAGGCCTTGTACATACCTTGAGAGTACTCTACACTGGGTTGTACTTCCAGTCCATTTTTAAAAGTTTTTTATTTTGAGATAGGATCTCGCTAAGCTATGCAGGTTGCCTCTGGCCTTAAGCTTGTGGATCCTCCTGCCTCAGCTTCTCTAATTGCTGGGATCAGAGGCATGAGCCACTGTGCCTGGCTCAATGATTGCAGATTTAGATTTAAAAGGACTGCAAAGAGAGATTCAACGTCCTAATCTATATAATAACTTCCATGATGGAAAATGAAATTTTTAAGATGTTGGCGTAAGTTTTCAAGGCTACACTCATTTCTCTTTCCGGCTGCTACAGTCCACTTTGGGACCAAGGTAGGATAATCTTCTATTTAATGAAGACTACAAACAGATTCTTAACTTTTCATAATACATTCTTTATCCTCATATGGGAGAAGAAAAGTTATGAGGGGGGAAAAGCCTATGATATTCCTTAGCAATGTTCATCTCAAGCAACTCAACCAATTTTCAAAGACAGAGGACCAAGATCTAGATAGACAAATAGAAAGACAGTATTTCCCAAACCATACGTTAATCATTCTTCTACTGTTTAAAAGTAGGGTTAGTGGGCAAATCACAATACACTATGTCCCTGGCTCTTACAATACCAAAATACATGTTGATATATTAAAAAATAATCAGTCTACTTCTGGCTATTGTCTAACTTGGCATTTAACAAACTTATCCATTTAGAGTTCTTTTTTTTTTTTTTTTTCCCCCAGCCAGGCACACACCTATAATTCTAGCTACTCAGGAGCTGAAACAGAAGACTCTAAGCCAAAAGCAATCTTCACAACTTAAGGAAACTTTGTCTCAAAAAACAAGGTGGGGGTGGAGTTCAGAAGTAGAGCACTTGCCTAGCACCCATGAGCCCTAGGGGTTCAACCCCCTAGGACTCAAAAGTTGAGGAATAAAAAGAAAAAAGGAGCATTTCCACCCTCTAAGTAATATGGTTGCCTGCAGCCATAGCCCTGTGGCGTCCAATCCCAGAAGCTAAGCAGGGTCAGGCCCGGTTAGTACTTGGATGAGAGACCGCCTGGGAACACCACGTGCTATAGGCTTGGGAGAAGGACCCGGCAACCCACTCCCAAAAATCAATCCACCATTGAAAACCCTATGAATAGCAGAAGAGCACTGACAATAGTGTTTTGCCTGTTGTATATAGTAGGGTTGCTATGAGTCAGATACTGACTCTATGGCATCTAACAAGAACAAGTAATATTGTTAAAATCAGATCTTGCGTGAATATAATTTGAGGCTTCTGGCTTAACAGGAATATGAATCATACATCATCATCATCATCATCATTATTATTAATTTACTTATTTTGAGCGAGTATCTCACTATGCAGTCAAGCAGGCCTTGAATCAATGATCCCCCTGCCTTAGCCTCTTGAGTGCTAGAACTACAGGTGAGGCGAGTGTGCCACCATGCTCAGCTGAAGAAAAATATTATTATGTAAAAGACCAACATAAAAATTATCAAGTGTTTTTTTTAATCACATCTTTAATAAGATGATGAGACTAAGTTAGCTATATGGACACACAAAATCCTGTGTACAAAGTGACAAAGCTATCTCTAACCTAAAGCCTCTATACGGGATTTAAGACCATTTTCTACCAAAAAGAAAGCAAATATATTAAAATGTGATTTTAAAATGTTATTTGCAGAATTATTAAACTATTAAAAATAGTTTGCAGAAATAACAATATTATGTATCAGTATCTATTGTCATGACAGAGTTTCATTAAAAACTTCCAGTGGAAGTACAGGAAAATTAAGTACCAGAATCAAAGAGTAAATTTAAAACACACATATATTAAAAAACCCAAATCAAGATGTGCTACTATGTATCTAAAGATAAAATTCAATAAGAGTAGGATAAAAGTAACGCAGAAGAAAAGCAAAATTAGCCCAACAGACAAACTGCCACACCTCCTATCCAGGGTTTTGAAGTGGGAACATGCTCCCAGGGCTGGCCAATCAATCAAAACTCTCTCTTTAGACTTCCAAAGAACCAGAGGAGAAAGGCACAGCTGTACTCTAGAACCAGTAGCTAGCTAGTCAGGAGCTGCTGGTAGCTCTCTCTGCCACTCTTGAGGGGAAAGCCTTCTGAGGCAAGATGAACAGAGGAGAGCAGAACTGGGACAGGTTCTGAGATAATTTACTTCCTGGATCAAGTTGTACCTAACTGACCTCAGTGAACTCCTTGGTTACACGTGTCTATTTTCAGAAAGATTTTCTTTAACTCAACTCTGAGAGACCTGGCTAATCAGCAGTAGTAAACACACTATGGGGAGGGGGTTTCACTCAGTTGATAAGAGTGTCACTCTGCACTGAGGCCCTGGGTTCCATCCCCAGCACTGCAAAAAATGGGAGAAGGACCTGGCAGCCCACCCTCGAAACAAAATGGGGAGTGTTTTGTTCTGTTGTACATAGGTCACCCAACAATAATCACACTACAGGTGGGATAGGTAAGTCACGTGGTCATGTAACATACGATGGACAGATACTTGCTAAAGCCAAAATAATGCTTTGCTTAAAAATTATCAAAACAGTCACAACCATTACCTTTAGGTCCTTTTCTTTTGCACGTTTAAAAACAGTTTTTGAGCTAAGGATGTACTTCAATGGTAAAGCATTTGCCTAGCTTGCACAAGGCCCTGGGCTGTACCCACACCAATATACCACACCCCGTCCTCCCCGCAAAAAACCAAAACCTCTTATCAGCATACAATTTCTGTCCTAAATTTAGTATGGGCTGGGATTTAGCTCAGTTGGTAGAGCACTGCGCTGCAGTCTCTGAGGACCCGAGTTCAATTCCCAGCACCGCAAAAATGGGAGAAGGGCCTGGCAATCCACTCCCAAGGCAATCCCGAAACAGTCAGCCATTGAAAACCCTATGAGGGTCGCTATGAGTCGATGGCACCTAACAACAACAACAACAACAAATTTAGTATAGAAAACGATCACCACCCCCTTGCAGCACACTTACTGATTAATGAATACACAATGGTGGAGCAAGTGTTATTCCTGTACTTAGCATAGCCAATTCTCCATTTGTTGAGGATTTAGGCACTTACAGATTCTGTTCCTATGAGGAAAATGAAGTATATAGTGTTTTAAAAGAATTCTTTTTATCTCCTTAGGAAAGATTTTCAAATATGGGATGACTAGACCAAAAGGATGGATTATTTTCATGGTTCAATATATACTGCTAAATTAAATTGCTTTTAAAAACAGTGCTACCAATTATGCCATTTTAACTTCTACCCTAGCTTTGGATACTTTGATATAGATAAGAAACATTGCTGTGGCAAATTCACATAGATTTGATTACTCTCTCCCATAGTAAACTGTGCAATTCCACTTTGATGAGTTACACATCATTTGTTTGTGCTGTAGGTATCGTTTCCACTGGGGCCTTAATGTTGTCAACTTGCACGATGTTTCCAGAAAATATTAATTTTCTGTCTGTAGCCACCAAAGTGTTCTATATAACTTGCACCTTCTGCTAATGATAAACACCATACATTGCTATTTTATACAGCAGACATTTAAGCCATTAGACAGTAAACTCATACACATACTATATTATTTCTGCACTCTCCATTAACTCTATTCCCCAGAACCTATGGAGACTCTGATAAATCACACTACCCTATTTTCACTATCCACAAAGGTAAGACGCCAACTATTAAGCAAAGCACTGAGCCCCACAAACATGCACACATACGTATGTCCCCACATAAAGACATTTAGAGAGATGTCAGGAAAATAAAAACACACCAACTGCCATGCATCTTACATATGTGAATCCCTTAAAAATTATTTTAAGAAATCTGTAAAAATGTTTTAAAATAGGAAAAAATACTATCTCTTGATTAGAGGTTATGATTAGAGACATTGTAAGATCTACCATTTCTGTGTTATCAATTTAAATTGCCATTTAATTTGGCAGCATGATGAGTGATATAGGAAAATCACAACTTAAAAAAAGCTAAACTCCAGTCTTAATGTAAACATCTCTCAGAAGAAATCTGTAAAAATCACTAATAACAAATACTACTTTTTCTCTAGTCTCAGATTCTGTCAGTTATATGATCCACCTTAATTGCAGAGATGCCAAAAATGTAAAATTAACATGCAACATAGAATGAATGAAATGCATTACTAAAGACTAAAAGTGTTAAAGTTATGCAATAATAAGTCACCAAAAATGTGTTGGTAGTGACCAACAAATTATCTGACAGAAGTAGTACATTTCAGAAAGAGAGATTTCAACACAGCAATTTCAACGTATCCCAATTAAATAGAAGATGCCACAAGTTTCTGGGGCAACTGCTGGGCACCTGTTTAGTTAAAAACGTATATCATCCACAGAGTGTACACTGTATTAATTTTATGGCACACACAAACAATTCGGCTCTCACAATTACTCTGCAAACTCTTGATGTTTCTATCACTCTTGAGTCCACATTCTCCACCATCAGGTAATTTAGTACCTAACAGTCTTGAGCTGACCTGCCTCACCAGAGGGTACACGGCACTCAGCAGAGCTCCTCTGTGCCCTAGTCTAGTGCTCAATCCTGCCTAGTTTCCTTTTCTAGCTCCTAATGATCCTAACTCTGGCTTCTAATTTCTGGACTTGCCTCTCTCCATCTATTCTCAGTCTTGCCGTGTTTTAATCATCAAGCTTTACTTTAATGACTGTGATTGAGATGGGCCCTTTCATATATCTTTCTTCCTATATGTATTTCATCAGAGTCCTTTACTCAATTCCTTAGACTTTTAAGAACATTTCTAAGTTACAAGTTTACTACCTCCATTTCCAACATTATGCAACGGTACTGTTTTAACCTGAAATTTTAATTACTTTAATATACTAATAAAAATGAGAAAAATGTATCAAAGAAGCCCTTGAGTCACATTATATAAATTCTACCCCTATATACCATACGTCTGGAATTTACATTCCTGATCTACCAACCCTTATTTTTCAAAACCTTGGAAAACACAATTTATAAATCTTAGAGGCTGTTTTTTCATACATAAAAGTTATAATTCTTGTACTTTTTAAACTCAAAACAGAGAGGATCAAATGAAGTATCAGATTAATCTATACAGTATAAAACATACACATTATAAAACAAAGTTTTCATAAACTCAAAAGCAAAAAAGTGAACTTAGCATTTTATTGGAAGATCCATACCAAAATAGTTGTTATTAGGTGCTGCAGAGTGAAATCCCACTCATACTGACCCTATGTACAACAGAACAAAACACTATCCGACACTGTGCCTTGCCTGATACTATGCCAGTGCATCTCTGCCATTCCTAGGGTTTTCAGTGGGTGATTGTTTCAGGATTGTTCCAGGAGTGTATTGCCAAGTCATCCTCCCATTTTTGCAGAGCTGGAGATCAAACCTAAGGGCCTTGAAGAACGCAAAACAGCACTCTACCAAATGAGCTAAACCTCAGTCCCTACCAAATCAGTATCTCAGGCAAGTGTGTAACTGTGGCTGCCAACTAAAGGAAAGAGTAGACAGATGATCAGGTACCATTATCAAGAATTCTTCCCAGTATTGTTTCTTTCTTTTTTTAAAAAAATAAGTAAATACATATTTCCCTTGCTTTCTTTCATGTAGATTATGTTCTCCTGCTTGCTTTTTTTCATCTAACACACCCTAGAGAGCACCATGTAGCAGCAGAAAGAGATTTCATTTTTTTTCAGTTTCGCAGAAAGAGACATAGACACTTTCATAAATACATTTGTATATCTATGTGGACATACCAGTTTGTTTTCTAGGCCCTTACTAGAAATCTGAATTATTGTCAATAATTCACCATTGAAAATAATACAACAAAAACTTTGTACATACGCTGTTTCATATTTGTTGTGGCATATCTTTAGGACATATTCTTTTAAGTAGGATTTCTGGATTAAATGCATTTGTACTATTGTAAGATTGTGCCAATTTCCCCTTGATAGGGTCAAACCATTTTGCACTGCCACCAGGATTGTATGAATATAATCTCCCTCACAACCTCACCAGAGTTTATAATGTTGAGTTTTAGGATTTTCTCACAATAAAAAAGGAACTCCAGCAGTTTTCATTTGCATGTCTTTTATGTGTGAAGATATGTTTAAGGATCATCTACATTCCTTTTTCTGTGACTTGTCTATTGATACCTTTCTTACCTACTTTTAAATCTACTTCATTTCTTTAAACGAGCCTATTTTAGATCGTTATTAATATTGCCTTTTTTGTTCAAGCCACTGTTGCTCTTCTGCTTCCATCTCTACCTACATTATAGTGTATTCTCACAGAGCAGCTAACCTACTTTAAAAAAAAAAATCCCCCTCCAATGGTTTCCCATTACAAGTAAAGTCCATATTCTTTGTCAATGCCCACTGGGCATACACAGGCCTGAACCCACCATCTTCTTTCTGATATTTCTTTCACTCTACTGCAGCCACCCTTTTGTCCTATGCCAGAACCAAGCTACCCCCCATATGAAGAACTCCAAAAGGAGCTATCCCTGTGCACAGGAACTTCCTTCATCCTGCACACATCATCCAGCCAGCTTTTACCACCCCATCCCTTCTTCAGTCATTATCCAATTTTACTTTCTTCTCACCATCTCACCATATTCTTGATTAATCAGGTACTGTCTACTCCTACCCTCTCTAAAATGTAAGGATCAGTGTTAGGATGGGAGCTGTCTCATCTATCAGTGTTCACCCTGGAATACTGCCTGGCCATTCACAAGTGCTCAATAAACATGTTTCAGTGTACTCAAAATTAGTTAAGTTTCTCTCAGTTTTCTCAGTCTTCTAAGATTTCTTCTAATGGCTGTTTCTGGATTTGTCATTTAATACTAGCATTATCTGCAGACCTCTTAGAGTAGTGCTATTCAGAACTAAAGACATGATATAAGTTACCAAGAACCTCAGAAACCTAAAAGAGGACTTCTAATGACCAGTGAAAAGTAACTTCCATTTGGATTAAGAACATTTAATACTAACATATCTTAACTACAAAATATCTCATCCTATGAACTAAATATACCACCTGAATTCTACAACAGAGAGGTACAACATATCAGTCATCAAAACATGTTTTACCTCCCTCTCCAGAATCAAATATTTAATGAGATTGTATATGACTAGGGGCAGAGCCTATAATCCCAACGACTTGGAAGGCAGAGGCAGGAAGACGGAAAGTTCGAGGACAGAGGCAGCCTGAATAACTTAGTGAAACACTGACTTAAACAAAAGATTTAAAAAATGGGCTGGGGATTCTTCCCAGTGGTAGAGCACTTGTAAAGTACGACTGAGGCCCTGGATTCAAGACTGAGGCCCTGGATTCAACCCGTAAGTACTGGGGATGGGGGGACATGCCGGGCGGAAGCCCAATTATAAGAGACTGGTAAATAAACAATAGCCCAACCATTCAATGGTACACTAAGCAGTTTAGAAAGGGCATGAGGTAAAGCAGCATGTGTGTGCTGGTGTGGGAGAACATTCTAGAGCCTTCTCCAGGTATCAAGCACTATTCCAGGAACTTTTATTATTTTGTTATTATTTCATTGCTTTAAGTAAGTTACAAAGTAGCACATATAGAATGATCTCATTTTTAAAAAATAAACAAAATGCTATATTTACATGCATAATATGTACAAGGAGAACACCAAACTATTAATCAAAGTTAGCTTGTGTATTCTGAATGTGAATGAATGACTTCTCTGTATTTTCTAAATCTTTTACAAACACATTGTTGCTGTTATTTTTTTAAAAAGAGGGAAACTCAAAAGTTTAAAAAAGCTACTGGAAAGAGGAAAGATCTGTTGCTCAGAGGTTTTTCCATATCATATTGCCAATTCTTTCCCTATATTCACCCCCTCAGAGGAGAGGGAGGAGGATCATCTGAGAGAGCACCTTTCACCAGAAAATTAGCAAAGGTCCTAAAACCAAAACATAAAAGACTGCATCAAAAGTTAATGAGAAATAATAAAATTGGATAAGACTGTAATATTTTGTTACTAATACTACCATTAGTTATATCAGATATACTGTTAAATAAAGGCAATATAAAAATTAATCTTGAGTCTATCTGAAACTATACTACGTACTGAGGAATGTCTTTGAAATGATTTGGAATGTTCTAAAATGTTTCAAAAGAGAAGAAGAAAGTACAGCACCATTCTGTATGATTTTATCTAACTAAAATAATTCTTCATTGCAGAAAAGCTAAAATGTTTTAATCTAAGTATTTCTCGGTTTCTAAGGAAACTGATATAAAATTGTCTGAAATAAAGATATTAAAGGTAAACTTTCCGTGTGTCCATATTTTATACTTGTTGTTCTGACTTTAAGAATAGCTTAATGCTATGTGCCAGGCGCAGTGGCACACGCCTGTAATCCCAGCGGCTTGGGAGGCAGAGGCAGGAGGATCGCAAGTTCGAGACCAGAGGCAGTCTGTGAAACTTAGCAAGACCCTGTCTCAAGTAAAAGTAAAAAAGTAGAAAAGTAAAAAAATGGGCTGGGGGTGCAGCTCAGTGGTCCAGCACTTACAGAGTATGCAAGCCCAAGGCCCTGGGTTCAATCCCCAGTACCGCAAAAAAAAAAAAAAAAAAAAAAAAAGCTTAATGCTGAAACTAAAGTTGTTTTTATCACTTCATGGAATGCCAGAAAATTTGACTAAAATAAGAAAAACTTTTTGGCAATGCTTGGGATCAAACTTAGGGCTTCCTGCATGCTAGGCAGCCATACTACTGTGGCATCCAATCCTGTCATCTCAGAAGCTAAGCAGGGTTGGGCCTGGTTAGAACTTGGATGGGAGACCACCTGGGAACATCAAGTGCTGCAGGCTTGGGAGAAGGACCTGGCAACCCACTCCCAAAAATCAATCCGCCATTGAAAACCCTACAAATGGCAGAGAAGCAGTAACAATAGTATTGCGCCTGTTGTACACAGGGTCGCTATGAGTCAGATGACGACTCAACAGCACTTAACAACAACAAGCATGCTAGGCAAGCGCTTTGCCACTGAGCTATCCCTGCAAACATGGAAATTTTAATTTTGAAAGAATTAAACATAAAAATTTTAATTGACATGTTAACAAACATAAAGTAATAAATTCTGTGCTCACAAACTCTTATTTCTTCAACTTTTCTGACTTAACATTCCTATTGTACTCCTATGCTCACCTGCCTTCTTGCCAGCTTCTCCTAATATTCCTTTGTCCAGTACAATCTTGGCTTCAATCTGTGGTTACCAGAACAAACCCATTTACCTGACAAATTCAGCCATATCATTACCTTTACTTTTATTCTTATCCACTGAAATGAATGTACAGACATGTGACATATAAATGTTGCCTCTGAGTTGGGTAAAATAAACTTGAAATAGAAATAAGGTGGAAGTAAGTTTTAAGAGATAAATCTTTTTATGGGTAAAATATAAGATGCATTCTGAAAAGTTTTTTAACTGAATGTGACATATCTACCACCTCCACGTCAGTCTGAAGAATCAGAACCTTAATTCACCCATTCAGAGCTGTTTTACATAGTCATGTCCTCTCCCTGTGTCTCCATCAGCAACACAGGAAGAATATACACAGGCTTCCTTTGTATCTGTGCCAAATAAGATGTACACATAAAGGTGTAACTCCTAAAAAACTACATAAAGGTCCTATTTGGACTTCCATCAAACAGCACCCATCTACTAACTGGCTTGTAATATCACTGTCTTACCTTACATCACCAAGCAGAAGTTTTCACAAGTACTTCTGGGCTTTGTGTTTAAAGGTACAATTTATTCATATATTTGTCCATTCTATCACGATTTTTGAACATTCTTAAAAGTTACAAAGGCATGTCTATCATGAAAATTATTCTAACATAAAAACTTTAAATAGAAGAGCTATAAAACATTTCCTCTATTGTAAGGAAATAATCTCTGGCATTTAAATGAAACAAATAGAATAAGAGAGCTTAAACATCTTAATAATACAATATATTATACTTCAAACGTCTTACTTTTCAATAACCATTTTGTTTCCCAGAATTATTTCTATCTAGATTCAATGGTTCTAAAATTCTAGGGGTAAAAATCAAGCCTTTCGTCTCATCTCCTCCCTCCCTGCAGCGGTTCAGAGTGTGAAGAACTTTCCTTTCACCTCAACATTGTTTGAGCTAAACAGTATTCTACTGGCAGGAGCCGGGAGGGAAGGAATGGGAGCCATGGAAACAAACCCTCCCAGCGCCTGCAGGATCTGTCATTTTAACTCCCAAACCTTTGCATTACTAATTAAAGCTAAACCCATGTTTTTGTCTCCTTTGAAATGTTTGACCAAACGATCTCATGAACCACCTCACCTCTCCTTTAGAACAAGCGATGTAAATGAAGTCTGTTAAGTGACCAAAGTAAGGGATGCAGAGGTATCTGTCAAAGGGGGAACTGTAAGTTAATCAGATCTCCAAGGGGAAACTCCTTTGAGTTAAAAACAACTTTTCAGAAGTGCATGCAGTAACACTTGACACCTTTTAGAGTTACTTTTAGGCCCCATCCCAATTTTCCTTCGTTATGTTTAAATTTCAATGGCTGAGTGCTTCGGGATTGCTTTGGGAGTGGATTGCCAGGCCCTTCTCCCATTTTTGCGGTGCTGGGAATTGAACTCGGGTCCTCAGAGACTGCAGCGCAGCGCTCTACCCACTGAGCTAAATCCCAGCCCATTGAAAACCCTATGAGGGTCGCTATGAGTCGGATACCGACTCGCCAGCACCTAACAACAACATTGTTTAAATTACAGTTGGAAGGAATAAAAGTTTCTATTGAGACGATTTAAAAGAGCCTACTTAAGACTACCAAATAAAACTCCTATGGCAACCTCTTGTTTGAATTTAAATAAGAAATTCTTAAATGTGTGCATCTGAATTGCTTGAGTAGCAGCTACCTTAACCCGTGTGAGGGAGGAAACAATCAACCTCTTATCTGGCTCCTTTACTTAGGCACCATCTGGATAGGTAAGGATAGGGAAGAGGGGATGGAGACTCTGAAGTTGGTATATCTGAATTTTCATTGACAAAAAAAAGGAGGGACTATACCAAGAAAAAAGTCTTGATGAAGTCCTAGGGGACCATGCACAGGAGCTACCAAGAGGAAGGGGCGCGGACCGAAGGGTCCCAGGCTGGGCTGGAGGAATACCAAGAGGGAGCAAGAACTGGGCGTTAGAGTTGGGAGGGGAGCTGGCCAGACTCACAGGGAAAGAATAAGGGGTGGGGATTCGAGCCAGAGCCAACCCTCACCCCCAGTGCCCAGCCCTGGGAAAGCCGGCTCCGGACAGGAAGGACCTTGAGGCTGCGGCCACCTCCCGGGGGACCCTGGGGACCGCGCAGGCCAGAGGTGCGCCCGTGGGCGGCGGCGCACGCTGCCTCCTCACCTTCGGGCATCTCCCGGTCGCTGATGTGCTGCAGGTGGTGGCCCTCGCCGGCTCCGAAATCCAACTCGGCGGGCTCCACGGCAGCGGGCGCCGGCGCTACCGCCACGGCGTCCCCGGCCGCCGCCTCATAGATCTCAGACTCGTAGTCCGGCTCCGCCGGCCCCGCGCGCCGGCCCAGCTTGGGGCTGGCATTGGGGGACACGCAACAGGTCAGCGTGTTCCCCATGGGGCGCCCCCGCTCCTCTACGCCGCCGCCCGCGCCTTCGCTCGCCCGCGACTCCGCAGCGCTCGGCAACCGCCCCCTCCCCCAACAATGGCGCGGCCAGGCGCGGGCAGCCCCGGGCTATGCCGGGGCTGCGCCGCGCTTACAATCGCAGCCTCGCCCGCTGCTCGCCCGCCCGCTCGCCCGCCCCGCCGCCCGGCCCGGGGCAGGGCTCCGGCCTCGGCCGCACCCCCGCCGACACGCCGCCGACACCTCCCCCGAGCCAACTAGTCTGCGAGGGCGGCGACCAGCCCGGCTTATTTAAAAGGGGTGGGGACCCGACAAGCGCTAAAAGGCGCAGCCACTGCCGGCACAGAGCGCGGTCGGAGCTCCTCCTCCTTCCGCCGCCGCCTCCCGACTGAAGGCCACTAGCCCTACCCGGCTCCTGCCAACCGGAACGCGTTCTGCAGTCACCTGGTTGCGAGAAGCCAATCACGCCCAAAGTTCCCTCCACGCGCCCGCCTAGAGCGCAGGCACGTGACTCACAATGCCCCGCCCCGCCCGCGGCTGCCCCGCCCCTCGCGCGGCGTGTCCAGGACTCTCGTTCCCATTCATCTCAGGCTGCCCGGAGCTTTCCGGTCCTGGGCTAAGCGCTGCGGGCGTCTGTCACTGGAGACCATCCTGGTCGACGGTCTCTAGAGAAAGACCCTGTTGGTTAAGACCTGGTTCTGTTAGCGACTCGGTTTCTCCAAAGCGAACAATTTTCCTTTGCTCACTGAACTGAGTTACACCAGAATTGTTGACCGTTTTTGTCACTAAATGCTCCTCTCTTGTTTTCCAAAGAAAGTTAAGTTTTCACCTGCAACTTGACCATAACAACCCCGCAGGACTCCCGTCCCACTCTCAGTAAAGAGTTGTGACTGTATATTGAATGAGATCCTAGGTCACATCAGCCTTCCAAATTCCTCGTCTGTAAAATAGAGACCAAGTTGGTCCTAGCCAGCTCTGAAACGCTGGGCGTCATCGGTTCCCTTTTCTCTCCTGTTTCTCCCTTCCAGGGCAGGAGTTTCCTTTTTTTACTAACAACGCAAAAGGCACAATTTCTCCTACAAAACTGAGAACCACAAAGTGGGGTGCCACGGTCCTGGAGATGGTAGGGAACAGCTAATACTTAGCAAGCACTATGTGCGGGACACTTTTCCAACTAGGGTACTCATCTCCCCAAAGCAATCTCATATTTTACAGATTTTCCAGGAAAAAAAAAAAAGTCGAGATGCTGAATTAAGTAACTTTGGTCAGGGTGGAAGGTGGGGGATCCCCCCCACACACACACCTTATTTGATTAACCAAAAGTAGAGGTAGAAGTCAGACTTGGGGAAAGTTACAGTGAATGTTAGGGTTTTTGTTTGCTGCTTTTAGAGGAAGAACAGTCTTTTCATGTGTATTTTAAAATTCCTTCCCTTAAATGGACTTTAAGTCCCTTCTGCATTCCAGGCACTGTATGTGTGAAATAGTCTCAACCCTTGGTGAGTTCAGGCAGATGAGGAAACAAAGATTTAGAGTCCAGTTGTCTGAGGTCACACTGCTGGACCATGCTTGAGTTTGGCATATAAACCCAGATTTATCTGACCCCAAAGTAGAAACTAGCATGAAGAGTCTGAATTTTAGCCTGGAAACAAGAGCATCATTAAACTCTCCCGTGAAGTTAAGAAGTCACTATCAAATGTGTTTTGTTGCTAGGTCACTAGGGACAATAAGGAGAGATGGAAGGAAGGAACACGACCAGTAAAGAGACTATATTTACGTAGGAGAGTTCAGACACAAGCCAGTGACTGTGACTGAATGGAGAGAAAGAATGTGTAGTCATTTGGAAGACAGAATAGGAATTTCTTGGTGATTGGATATGGAGGTAGAGGGGAAATGGGAGGCAAAAAAAAAAAAAAAAAAAAAAAAAAAAAAAAAAAAAAAAAAAAAAAAAAAAAGAAAAAAAAGAAGAAGAAAAAGAAAAAGGAAAAAAAAAGGAGAAAAAAAAAAACCTCTGCTAAGGTTCTGATAGGGGAGCCAGATAGATAGTGTTCCTTCCTCCTAGGCAGAGAATGAAGAACAGGGATATGTTTGGGGAAGAGTTATGACAAGTTTGGGGAACATTATGTCGAGTGGGAAACAGAAATGGAGCTCTCTGGTTGAAAATTAGATGTAAACCTCTACAGGCAAAGTTCATTTTGTGACACATACTAAATCAAACCAAAGTAACACATACTAAATCAAACCAAAAAAGAGTTACTGGGGAAAATTCCTAAAATTTACATGCTAAGAATATTACACATAAAGTCCTACCACACTGGCATCAGATCTCATCAGATCTCAGAAGCTAAGCAGGGTCAGGCCTGGTTAGTCCTTGGATGGGAGACCACCGGGCTTGGCAGCCCACTCCCAAAACAACCATCAAAACTCTATTAATAGCAATGAAGCATTAACATAGTGCCAGGCATGGTACACTGTTGAGTAGTGTTTCATCTGTTGTACATAGGGTCGCTATGAGTGGGACCCAACTCAACAGCACCTAACATCAACATCAAGAATATTACATTGGTTCTACTGACTACATTCATGGAGCAACTTGGAATCTATGGTTTTACCAAATAATGTATTTTGTGAAAAATAAAACTGTTAAATGAAAACAACAGTTAAAGTTGTGTTGTTGCCAGAGAATACAGAAAGTAATTGGAGTCATGGGTATGGAAGTAGTTACCTTAAGATGTACATAAATAAGGGGAGGTGGTAGGAAGAAAGGAGACTTGAAGAATAAGAAAATTTAAGTAGCATCAAGTAATGGCTGCAAAAGTGAGTGAGCAGTAGAAGTCAAGGGACCTGAATATTGATAAGGAAACGCTGATCAGGTGAGTCCCATGAGAACAGAGATAATGTCTGTGCTAGGCAGCACCTAACACAGTACCTGGAGAGGAGGCATTCAATATGTCATACCCTAATAATAGAGTCAAATGCTGAAGGAGGGCAAAAAAAGCTACAAATGCCACTGGTGAATGCAGAGGTGTGTGAACAAGCTAGGTGGCAGGCAGTAGTGAATAGGAGATGAGAAAGTAAAGCAGGAACTGAGGGCTTCTCCACCCAAACATTTGAGTGGGCAAACTGGTGTGGTATTTAAAAGGAGATGTGGCGGTGCATGCCTATAATCCAACCAAGCAGGTGTCTGAGGCAAGAAGATCATGAGTTTGCAGCTACCTTGGGCTATATTGAGAAGCTCTATTTAAAAAACAAAAACAACAAACAAACACACAAATACTTTAATATTAAAGCATACTTTAATATTAAAGAGTAAGAGCCCATGGAGAAGACCACTTTTTTGAACTTAGAAGGAAAAGGAGAATAGAACAAGGTCCCCAGGAAGGCAGAGCTGAATGCAATCTACAGCAGGGATCAATTAGCTTTGGGATGCAAAAGCAAGGAGGAAGACAAGGCCCATGTAACCACACAGACATTTTTGGTGGAGGACAGGGTTAAGAAGAGCTCGCTCGATTGCCATTAGTTTTCTCTATTTTAATAGGCTCCTGTTTGGAAAATCACTCTGGGAAAGAGAATTGTGTGTAGAGAAGTTTACACTTCAAAAAGCCCCTCAAGCTCCCTAATGAAAGCCATACAGAGTCCCTCTGTATCCATGTGTTGTTGTTAGGTGCTGTTGAATCGGGTCCAACTCATAGTGACCCTATGTACAACAGAACAAAATGCTACACAACGCTGCCATGCCTGGCCCTACATTAGTGCTTCTCTGCTATTCATAGAGTTTTCAATGGCTGATTGTTTCAAGATTGTTTTGGGAATAAGCTGCCAGGTCCTTCTCCCATTTTTGCAGTGCTGGGGATCAAACCCAGGGCCTCAGAGTGCAGATCAGCACTCTACCAACTGAGCTAAACCCCCGCTCCTCTGTATGGGTAGGAGTTTGGTTTTGGGACCCTCCATGGATACCACACTCAGAGGACATGCAGGTGCTTACGTAAGTGGCATGATATTTGCATATAACACAAGCACATTTTCCCATGTACTTCAAATAATCTCTGGGTTACTTATAATGTCCAGGACTGGGATATAGCTCAGTTGATAGAGTGCTGCTCTGCACTCTCTGAGGACCCAGGTTTGATCCCCAGCACTGTAAAAATGGGAGAAGGATGTGGCAATCCACTCCCAAAGTAATCCCCAAACAATCAAGCATTGAAAACCTTATGAGGCTCGCTGTGAGTTGAACTTGACTCTATGGCACCTAACAACAACAATGACAATGTCAATGCTGTGTAAGTAGATGCAATACTGTATTGTTTATGGGAAAATGACAAAAATATACATGTTCAGTAGAGATGCATTTTTTAAAAAATATTTTCAATCCATGGTTTGTTGAAGCTACAGATATAGAACTCACAGATACAGAGACCCAACTGTAATATCTTCCTTCAAGTGTTGGTAAAGCAAAGAGAAATTTGAGCAAAAGCTATGAAGCTCAAGTATAAATAGGTATATCATAAAAGTGGAAGATTGGACTATTTCCCTCAAATAGCTGGGAGAAGTAGCAACAGCTTTCAAGGAAGAGCAAAAAGAAATTGAGAAGAAAATGATATGTAAATGCAAAAAGTGTGAACATTCACAAATCCTTTAGCCACATAAGATACCACAAAGGGGGCCAATGGGAGTATTATCCTTTTAACAGTAAGAAACGACTGATTCAAAAAGCAAGGAAACAGAGATGATTAATTTTTAATTTAATTTTGTTTAAAAGATTTAAGTAAGGTTAGAAAGAAAAACATAGATAATACATTAAAATGCAGAAAACCACTGTGAAATAGGAGAGTATTGAGTGAAGTCCAGGATTAGTAACCAAATTCTTAGGACCTAGTGACTGCATTCCATGATAATAATATCTTCTGAAGTGCTAGGAATGTCATTAGATACCATTTCAGATGATTCCTGTACACTTGGGGCCAAGTTACAAAATAGTGCCTGCGTTTAACAACAGACACATACAAAAATAGATATGTATGACCTTGAAAATTAAAGAATTTGAAACTTGCTAAGCACAAAGATATTGGGAAGCATTGTTAGGAAAATAGATTCAAAGCTAGGCATGATGGTGTGCATTTGTAATCCCAGCCCTCCGGAGGCTGAGGCAGGAGGATTGTGAATCTGAAGCCAGCATGCACTATATAGCAAATATCAAACCAGTCTGGCCTACATAGTAAGACCCTATCTCAAGACAGCAATGACCAAAAGAAACAAAACAAATTAAAAAGACAGAAAAACAAAACAAAACAAAAAAACAGGTGCAGTGGCGCATGCCTGTAATCCCAGTGAAGGGAAGTGGAGGCAGAAGGATCACAATTCAAGGCCAGAAGCAGCCTGCATAACTTAGCATGATCTGTCTCAAAATAAAAAGTGAAAATGGGCTGGGGATGCGACTCCCTGGTAGAGTTCTTACAAAAGCAAGAGTGAGGCCCTGGCTTCAAGCCCTGAGTACTGAAAAAACAAAAGAACAAATAAAAAACTCAGAAGAAGAAGGAGGGGGGAAGGAGGAGGAGGAGGACGAGGAGGAGGAGGAGGAGGAGGGGAGGAAGGAAGGAAGGAAGGAAGGAAGGAAGGAAGGAAGGAAAATAGAGTTGAAAACATTTTATTTGCAAAGAACATTAGAAAGCACTAAGAAAACAGTATCACTCTATGGCAGTGGAAAGGCTGGGAGCAAAAACAGAAGCAGATAGGAATAACATGATTTGAATTAAGCAGGTGTTTGATTCTGTGAAAGAAGCTGAGGCCTTATTTATAAACGGCTGGAGTAAACGTCCTCATTTACCCATTCATTCAGGACTTGAGCACTTAGCACTTGCCACACACTGGTTATGTGCTAGGGATACTGTGTAGCCCAGCTGGCCTGGAACTCACTATGTAGCCCAGGCTGGCCTCAAACTTACAAGCCTTCTGTCTCTGCCTTCCAAGTGCTGGGATTACAGGTATCCACCATGCCCATCTGGGCTATTGCTCTGACTGAGATAAAGACAATTCATCTTCTTGTGAAACATCATCTACCAAGGGAGTCAACAGACAGTATTGGCCCCCACTCCGGCCTGCATGGCCCAATACGGCTTTTGAGCTCCAGCTATTGTATCTTTGTTCCAGACAGCAAGGTGGAAAAAGAAAAGATGGAGGGAAAATTTTTTTTGGTACTTTTTTTTTTTATTGGAAAATTTTAATGTACAACTTAATGTGTTTCATTCTGACATGCATTTCATGGTGACATTTCCATATATGCGTTTCGTTGTACATTGCACAGATAACTTTCCCCTTACCCTCTTGTGCCCCTCCTCCCCCCCCCCCGCCACTCCCCCGCCAATGACTTCTCTTCTACTTGCATGTTTTTTTGTGGGAATATTTTACTGTATACCCTTGCATCCCAATTATGATTTAAGTTCACACTTTTTTCTGTAGTGATCTATCTTTTTACATTGTCAGCAGTGTTACATGAATAATCTAGTCCATTTGCATTATTACCATCCTTTGGTATTGTTGGTATTATTATAATTATTTCCTGAACTAAAGTTGGGCTGTTTACTCTGAGGTCGCCCTCTCTCTCATTCCTCCCTCCTCCTTGTCCCTCCTCCCCCTCCTGTCTTCTCCCATCACCACTTCCTTTTGCTAGATCCTTCCCAAGGAAGGAAATTTTTCAGGACATTAAGACAGCAGAGTGTTTACATATCATTGGTTAAAGTTTAGCAACATAGCTATACCTAACTGCAAGGAAAGCTCAAAATGTATAATCATATATTTTAGATGGCAAGTGCAGAAGGAACAACTAGATATTGGAAGATAGCACTCTATGCCACCGTCTCTAAGGAAAATTGCTTCTCAGCCTTTTGGCTAAGATAAAATGTGAAAGATTAAGGAAGCTTCAGCTTAAAGCAAGAAATGATCATCATAAAATTTCATTGCCTTTTGCAACCATACACCAAACTCCTATACCAGGAATGTTATAGTGATCTTTTAAGCTAAGAGGACAGGAAAAGTGGAAAGAGGCTTCAACTATAGAATAAGGGTGTCCAACCTTTTGACTTCCCTGGGTTGCATTGAATAAAAAGAAATTGTCTTGGGCCACACATAAATTATGTAATATGGTTAGTGCATATACATAATAAGGGGAGTCATGAAAAAAACAAAGGCTAAAAAACATATGATGTTAAAAAATTTTGCGGGGACACATTATTAGCTGTCCTGGGGCACATGCAGCCCATGGGTCACAAGTTGGACATGCCTGCTATACAATGAAAGTGAGTTAGATGTGAGAAAGATTTTATGACAGTCAAGTGATCAGGGTTACATATTTTGTGTGTGTTGTGATGACTTGGTTTTCATCTTGAGGACAATAACTAGATGTTGTGGTTTGGGTGTGAAGCATCTCCTAAAATGTCTCGTGTGTTGAAGGCTTGGCCCTGTTTTGGGAGGTTTGGGGAATTTTAGAAGGTAGGGCGGAGCTGGAGGAAATAGGTCACTGGGAGTGTGTGTTTAGGGGCTGTATTTTATCCTGGGCCCCTGTCTGTCTCTCTGCTTCCTGCCAGCTGTGAAGTGAGCAGCCTCCACCACAGGATCCCATAGTCATGTTCTGCCACATCACAGGCCCAGAATCAAGGGAGCCAAGGATGATAGACTGAAACCATGAGACAAACTTTTCTTCCTTTTAAGCTGTCTTTGTCAGGTATTTCATCACAGCAGCAAAAAATCTGACTAACACATTAGTTCTTCTGGAATGGGATTTTGTGGGTAAGTATATATTTCTTTCTCAGTAAAAAGTTTACGGTTATCAGCCGGGTGCGGTGGTGCACGCCTGTAATCCCAGCGCCTCGGGAGGCGGAGGCAGGAGGATAGCAAGTTTGAGACCAGAGGTAGTCTGCATAACTTAGCAAGACCCTGTCTCAAAAAAAGTAAATGAAATGGGCTGGGGGTGCAGCTCAGTGGTCCAGCACTTGCACAGCGTGCAGGCACGAGGCCCTGGGTTCAACCCCCAGTACCGGGGGAAAAAAAGAAAAAAGTTTACGGTTATCATCACATGCTCAAAGTAGTCTGTGAACAAAAATGTTAGGAATTATTATCCTACCTGATATGATGTGGAACAACTTGATTTCTCTCATTCTCAACTTCAGAAAATTATGTACTGGATTTTTTCAGTAGATACTGGATGGTGTTACTTACATTTCAGTAAGTCATCCATTGTCTTTTCCACCCATCTCTTCCCACTCAACTCTTCTCCCATCTTCTCTCTTCTCACAGCACGTGGGTTTGTTCTATCAAGTGAGTTAGCTGAGAAGATAATGCTAAGTTATTTGAAACGATGCTCTGAAAACAAAATGTCAGTTTGCCATAGCATCAAGGCAGATCATGCCTTGGACAGGTCAGTTCTGGCCCCAAATGTCCACTGTGATTATAGTTCCTAACATCTGGGCATTTTATTGGATAAACTCTAGGAAAAGCCTGCAGTTTTAACATAGGCTAAGAGCTTCATTTTTTTTTTCCTGGGCTCTTTACTTTTCTCCCTCTTATAAGGTTCATTTGTCTAAGTGCTATAGAAAACCTAAAATCTCTCTCAGCCTACTGCTAGTACTTCCTCAGATCACCTCCAAATGGGAATAGAAGGGTGACATTCAGGCTCCTGGTTTTCTAAAGCAGATGCCAGCTCTATCCTCAGCTCCAAAGCCCTTAACAGTATGCGTTGTTGTTGTTGTTGTTGTTGTTAGGTGCTGTCGAGTCGGTATCCGACTCATAGCGACCCTCATAGGGTTTTCAATGGCTGTTTCGGGATCACCTTGGGAGTGGATTGCCAGGTCCTTCTCCCATTTTTGCGGTGCAGGTAATTGAACTCGGGACCTCAGACTGTAGCACAGTGCTCTACCAATGAGCTAAATCCCAGCCCTAACAGTATGTGGTCTGCACAAATGAGTTTCATAAAACAGCCAACCTGTACACTTGCCCAGGAGATACACCCACTGCAAAATCCACCTGGAAAATGCTACAATTGTATGTTCCCCAATCCTGCCAATGTCTCCCAACCCCCAGCATTTACAGGCTTCATTGTTTCTACTTGTTTGCTTTATGTGTTATCTTACTATTTTTAAGATGTGTCAACTTCTTTCTTAAAAGGGTATCCTTCAGCCAGATGTGGTGGTACACATCTGTAATCCTAGCATTTGGGAGACTGAGGCAGGAGGATTGCAAGTTTGAGGCCAGCTTGGACTACATAGTGAGTTGCAGCCCAGCCTGGCATACATAGTGAGATTCTGTCTTGAAAAACAAAAATCAACAACAATAATTTTAAAATGCAAGAATCCTTGGCCAAGTTTCCTTAATTCGCCAAGGTTCTCTAACATTAGAATCATTTTCTTGCAATGATTTAACATGTTCTCTGGGGGTTCTTCCAGAAGCCTTTTTGACAGCAGCCTCCTCAACTTCAGCTGACATTAGAAAGACAATACTGGGGTAGGAGGAGGAGGAGTTTCACTAAACTTGACATCAGAAAAGATTTTGAAGAAGTCTTTTTAGCCAGATTTGTCCAGTATAAACAGAGCTCATAGATTGTAGGATCTGATCTTTTTCTCATAATACCTCTATTGCCTTGTTGTCAAAAGAATTTTATTCTGATAGATGGAGTCCCCCTAAAGCATCTCTAGAATTTTCCTATCAAAAAGTATTAGGACAGCAATCTGGATAAATGTAGGCCACAGAAATTTTGTCTTAACAGACACACTGGCATAGAAAGCACACTTACAAAAAATTAAAACCAAGAAACCCAACAATTTCATTTGCATTCCCCTGCTGAGTGAGCCTGGTTTCTGTAGGAAGCCTGGGTTGAGAGAGGCTGAACACTCCACCGAGCTGCTTCTTCTCAGTCATCCTCCCACACAGTTGAAATAGAATATTCCCATGGTGGGGGAAATTCTGGTTATGCAATGAACGCTTTGCTTAGGAGGGGCAGAGAAAGCCTCTGGGACTATAGAAGCAATGGAAGGTTCAGCATCCAAACCCTGTTCTTTGCAGCCACAGTGTTACCTCTGAAATCCAGATTAGAGAACCCAGGAGCTAGTCCAAATTGGCCATTTTGCCAACCTGTACTCACTCTTTGGGGTTTACCTTGAGAGCCTCCTCTGCAATGCTTCTCTGGTTCCCTCCAGACTGAGATTCTTGCAGGCAATCAGTTCCTTCTGCGAAGTCCAACTATTGAGCAACATTGTTTCACATTGTATGTTGTTGTTAGGTGCTGAAGGGTGGGGTATCCGACTCATAGAGACCCTATGTACAAGGGGTGAAACCCTATGTCAGTGCTTCTTTGCTGTTCATAGGGTTTTCAATGGCAGATTGATTTTTGGTAGTGGGCTGCTGGATCCTTCTCCCAAGCCCACAGCACCTGGGGTTCCCAGGCAGTCTCCCATCCAAGTACTAACCAGGCCGGCCCTGCTTAGCTTCTGAGATCTGACGGGATTGGATGCCACAGGGCTATGGCTGTAGGCTCACATTGTATGTTGTTGTTGTTAGGTGCTGTCGAGTCGAGTCCGACTCATAGCGACCCTATGTACAGCAGATCGAAACACTTGCCGATTCTGTGCCAGGCAAACAATCTTATTTGTGTTTAAGCCCATTGTTGCAGACACTGTGTCAATCCATCTGGTGGAGGGTTTTCCTCTTTTGAGTTGACCTGCCACTCTTCCAAACATGATGTCCTTCTCCAGGGATTGTTCTCTCCTGACTACATGTCCGAGATATGTAAGACGCAGTCTGGCCATTGTATGGTAATTGCTTATTGTATGACACCTCTACTAAACACTCTTTGGGGGACAGAACTATTCCTTTTTGTTTCCCAGTTTCATTCTGTTGTAGGTAGGGTCGAGGTAAGTCAGAGTCTTCTTGAGGGCACCTAACAATAATAAGTATAGTGCCTGGCTTGTAGCAGTCTGAAAACTTTTTTTTTTTTTCTTTGTAGTACGTGGGGGTTGAACCTAGGATCTCGCAGGCACTTTGCAAGTGCTCTTCCACTGGGCTGCACCCCCAGCCCATTTTTTAATTTTTTGAGTCAGGATCTCTGTAAATTCTGCAGGCTGCCTCTGGCCTCAAACTCAGAGGTTCTCCTGACTCCATCTACTGGGATTACAGGCACCCACCTCTGGCTTGGCCAATGCAATTTTTCTTAAACAAATGGACTAAATGAATGAAAAAGTTGAATAGAGAGTACCAACAATCAGAAATTGAGAACTGTTTACAATTAATTCTTATTTTTCAGTGTCTTCTCCTGTTTTTTATGCTTCTGCTTCTAGTTTCTGTTTTCCTGTATCTTTTTTCTTTTCTTTCTTTTTTTAAACAATCATTATTGTATAATGTTCATGACTTGGAATCAGGAAACAAGTCTGGCACAGTTTATCACTGCTCCAGGGTGACTTGGTCTCAGCTGGAATGGATCAGTTTAGCAACTGCATGTGGCCAAAATGGCTTGCCTGGGGCCATATGTCTGCAGTGTCATTTCTGGCTTTAGCTAGGTTCCTCCATTCTTTTCCACGTCACATCTCTATGACGCTTTTCCCCTCCTTCTCTTCCTCCTCCTCTAACTTCTCTCCCTCCTCCTCCTCCTTCTCTGGGACAAGATCTTGCTGTGTTGCTCAGGCTGGACTCAGACTCACCATCCTCCTGCCTCAGCCTCCTGAGTAGCTGGGATTACAGGCATGTGCCACCATGCCCTGCCACAAAGACTTCTTCACTTGCATGTCAGGCTCCTGGTTTGCGAAGTCTGGAACATCTGGGATTAGATGAACAACCTTCATAGCGTGGTGGTCTCAGACTCCCAGACTCCCAGTCTGAGACCACACAGTCGGAGCAGTCAGACTCCATGCAGAACACAGCTATACCCCCAATGTGCTTCACCTTTTCAGTAAACACATTAATCTAAAAACATGGAGGATGAAGGAGATGCGTAGTGCACTACAGTACTTCAATTAAAGAAAAAAAAAAGTCTCTCAAAGTCGCTTTTTTCACTGTTAAATTAGTCTGGATCACTGTTTTACAATGGATCGTGCTAAAATCTTAGTCTTATTTAAGCCTCTCCCTGTTGGCGTTTGTGTTTTTTTTAGTAGTTAGAAAGAACATAAATTTCTGCAGGTGCTCTCAGCAACATTTGCTGTAGGCTGTCCATTTTATGACATCCCATATACTAAATCAAACTGAGAAGAGTAAAAGGAAATTTCATAAAATTTACACACCAAGAACATCACATTTTCCTAGTGATAATTTTGACAGAGCAACTTAGAATCTATGGTTTCAGCAAATAAGAAACCATTACATAGAACAAAATTCTCCTTTTGTTTTGTTTTGTTTTGTTTTCTGCTACTGGGGTTGAACCCAGGGCCTCGTGCTTGCATGCTCTGCAAGTGCTGGACCACTGAGCTGCATGCACCCTCAGCCCATTTTTTTTTTTTACTTTTTGAGACAGGGCCTCGCTAAATTACACAGACTCCCTCTGGTCTTGAACTTGTGATCCTCTTGCCTCCGCCTCCCGAGCTGCTGGGATTATAGGAGGGTGCCACCGCGCCCAGGTAGAGCAAGATTCTTGATGTGATTATCATTGCTACTTTCAACTATTGATTGCCATGTGGATGAATATTGTAAAGTACTTTCTATGGGTAAACTAAGATCCACAAAAATTGCTCTGGGAAACCCTCTGCTGGGACTAGAGACATACTTGACTCTCTCACATCAAGATTGTGACTTCTCTTGGAAAGTAGGCGGAATGAATGCATTCTGCACTATTGCCTGTTTTCACAGCGTGGTTTGCCCAGGTCTTTATGCCCTTCCCCAGAAGTAGCAGGGGAGGAGTCAGCAACATCTGCAAACCCTGCTTAGTGCTCTTTTGGGTAGATGTTATGCTTTGCTGGCATTTTATGTTTCTATAAAAGAATAGAGAGAAATCTGCTCCTCAGAGTCCTCAATTAGGTATGAGAACTGAGATTAGCCAGCATTGTGATTGGGTATTTTCTATGAGGAAAAGGAATAAACATGGTCAGAAAAAGATGCATTCCCTAACTAGTATCCAAACAGGGGCTTGACGGAAAGCCAAACAAATAACACTGGTTCTGAGGCTCGGGATCATTTAGATAATTAATTATAACTATGAATTAATTAATAATGATTTGGGTAATCAGAGGTCTCCTACCTTCAAGCTGTGGGCTGGAAGCAGTGCTTTTCAGAGCCCTAATGGAGCCTGAGGCAAAGGAAAAATCGGTAATACTTGTCCTACCTTTATTAAAAGTCTTGGTGTCTTATTAATTATAGTTTCTTATGTACTTTTTAAAAAATATTTCATTAAACTATTATTTATTTTGAGTAGTGAGTTTTTAAGATCGCCCTCAAATCTGGTGACTGGCAAGTAAGTGCCTTGTGATCTCACCATATTCCAGGCCTGTGCCCAAAAACGATATGAGAGATACCTGGATGTTGCTTGGCCAGTCCTTGAAAGGGAACAAAGAGACAACCAAACCCTTGAACTTGTCTCTGACTCTTGGAGTCCTGCCATTTCCAATTTATTGCAATCAAAAGAACCAAATTCCCATCTGGGACAGAGGCCAGAGGCAGTGCCATGTCCCAAGGGTACCATTATCCCCCCATTTTACTGACATAAATATCAGGACTCAGGACCAGTGACAGACACATCTGACACCACAAATCTGGAAAGTGCCAAATGAGGACCTGAATCTAGAGCAGGTGGGGTCCATAGACCATGCTGTCAGCCACTGGGCTCCAAGAATGCACCCACTGTGTTTCTCACCATCCTCCACTGAAAAAGAAAAGTCAGATATTTTTTCTTTCTTAACATAACAGCCAATTAGAAGTGATGACAAAATCTTTCTTTTCTTTTCTTTTCTTCTCTCTCTGTCTCTCTCTCCCTTTCTTTCTTAGACAAAGTCTCTAACTTGTGATCCTCTTGCCTCAGCCTCCTGAGTACCAGGCTTACACACCAGACCTGGCTTTACTTTTAATAACTTTTATTGTGTTTTTTCTCTTACAGAAATAAAATACATTTATACATTGTAAAGAATTGAGGAAATATACGTTGTTGTTGTTGTTATTGTTAGGTGCCGTCGAGTAGGTATCCAACTCATAGTGACCCTCATAGGGTTTTCAATGGCTGATTGTTTTGGGATTGCCTTGGGAATGGATTGCCAGGTCCTTCTCCCATTTTTGCGGTGCTGGGAATTGAACTCGGAACCTCAGAGACTGCAGTGCAGTGCTCTACCAACTGAGCTAAATCCCAGCCCGAAATATACGTAAAGAGAAATAAATCAAAATCCCACCACAAGAGACACCTGTTATTAGCATATTGTTGCATACATCTCTAAGCTTTATTTTAATAAATTACACATACAGGATTTTAAAATGAAACTGTTACCCATATGTTTTTTGTAGCTTGCTTTCTTCACAATATAGTTAGCATCTTTCTCTGTCACTTTTTTTTGAGGGGGTGAGTAATTTGTAATGACTTACAATATGCATTCATCCACTCATGAATATTTATTAAGGGCCTGCCACTCTCCAGGCAGTGAGCTAAGATCTAGAGATACATCAGTTAACAAAATAAAGACTTTGACACTCTGGGGCCTATATTTAAGTAGAAGGAGACCCTCAGAACTAATGAGTAAATAATAAATGAACCAATATGTAGCAGTTAACAGGGGCACTATTTTATAAGGAATGGTTGGAGAGTCTTCTCTGCTAAAAGGTTATTATGGGCTGCTTTGTGCCCCTCTGCACCAAAATGTATAAGGTGAAGTCCTGACTCTTAATATCTCAGAATATTCGAAGATAGTGTCTTTTTGTGTGGGGGGGTGGTCCTGGGGATTTGAACCTAGGTTCTCAGTACATACTAAGCAAACACTCTACCAACTGAGCTAACGCCCCAGCTCATTTGTTTTCTTTATTGAGACAGAATTTCACTAGGTGGTCCCAGCTGGCCTCAGACTTGCAATCTTCCTGCCTCAGCCTCCGAAGTACTGGGATTAAAGGCATGCTCCACTATGCCTGGCTTGGAGATAAGATCTCTGTGGAGGTAATAAAGTTAAAATGAGATCATTATGGCAGGCTATAAGCCAGTAGAAATAGTGTCCTTATAAAAAGAGGACGTTTGGAGGCAGATACATAGAGAGAAGCCCATGTGAAGCCATGAAGAAGACGCCATCTACAAGCCAAGGAGGGAGGCCTGGGACAAATCCTTCTCTTGTGGCCTTCAGAAGAAACTCATCCTGCTGGCACCTTGGTCTGGGATTTCCAGCCTCCCGAACTGTGAGAAAATAAGTTTGTTTTTCAAGTCAGTGTATGCTCCTCTGTTATAAGCGGCAGCACAGATCAATAACGGGCATAAAAAGAGACCTGATTGAAGTGAGGGCCATAGGCCGTGTGGATTTCTGGGGCCAGAAGGAAAACAGAGATTCATGGTTTGCCTTAGTGGAGAGCCTGGACAATGGGAGGAGATGGAGTCAGAAGAGGCAGCAGGTGGCACTAGGTGCTCCAGTCCCCCTAGGCTTGGAGGAAGACTTCAGCACATATTCTGGGGTGAAGTGGAAGCTTCTGGAGAGACATTGGCCCTGACCTACTTTACAGAGGTCCTTGTGTGGAGCCCATACTAGATGCATCCAAAAGTTGGTAACCTTCTTATTATTCAATTACATTATTTAGCAGTGCATCTTGAAGGTTTGGGGTGAGAGGCAGGAGAGGGGCTTCTAGAACACTGGCCCCTAGTCCTGAGCCTTCTTTACACCCCGTGATCCCCCTGGCCACTTTACTCCTCAGTCTAATAAGCCAGGCAAGCCATCATTTTAAACCAGCCTCAGACCCTTCCATGAGTGCTTCTCCACAGGGCCATTCAGTAGGGCCTTTCTTCCCCCACTTTAAGGCCAGCTGGAAGACACTCCTTCCCTTATGCCTGACCCACCTCCCTGAGTCTTACACCCCAGCTCCCAGTCCTCAGGCCTTTCTAGCTCACTGGCACCAACTGCCACCTGCCAATATTCCATGCTGGTTGGTGTCCTCCCCTCTCTACTCCCTCATTCCTGGCTTCCCCTAGGGAAGGCAGAGATGTAAGTAAGCCTCCTTTGACATCTGCAAGCCAAATATCAGAGAAGCAGACAATCTCCATCCGTCAGGCTGGGAAACAAAGTCATGAGTGCCCTGCCTGGTTTAGAAACTGCTATCATCCAGAGATGCAGTCAAGTCAGGTCTGACTCATAGGGACCCTATGTACAACAGAAGGAAACACTCATTGACACTGTGCCATGCCCAGCACTATTGTCAGTGCTTCTCTGCTATTCATAAAATTTTCACTGACCTGAAGCAGTACCACGGTGGTGTCTGATCCTGTCAGACCTCAGAAGCTAAGCAGGGTCAGGCCTGGTTAGAACTTGGATGGGAGACCTCCTGGGAACACCAGGTGCTGTAGGTTTGAGAGAAGGACCTGGCAGCCCACTCCCAAAACACAATCAGCCATTGAAAACCCTATAAATATCAGAGATGCACTAACAATACTGTTTCATCTGTTGTATGTAGGGTTGCTATGAGTTGGAAACCGATTCTATGGCACCTAACAACAACAGATCTTTCAGAGGTAATGGCTGCGTGGAAAATAACATAGACCTGGATCAGGCCCAGCTTTGACCAGCTTGCTCCATTCAGAAGCCTTTGTCCGTCTCTTTTTATGCTACTGACAGGTCCTCACTGATGGAAAAGCCCTCATCAGTGACTTCCTTTGGAAGTGTATTGTTAGGTGCCTTCGAGTTGGATCCGACTTACATCAACCCTAAGTACAACAGGACGAAACACTATCCCACACTGTGCCATGTACATGATCTTTTTATGTTTGGGCCCAATGTTGTATTCACTATGTTTCTTCTCATTTTGAGTCATGCCACATCAGCAAAAGGAAGTCCCAGGGGCTTTACTGCATTCCCATCATTAAGTCTGAGTCTAACAACAACAACTACATTGAGGAAGCAGCTCTTCCCCAGTCATTTCTTGAATATCTTCCAGCCTGAGGCGCTCATTTTCTGGCACCATATTTGACAGTTTTTCCCTGCTATTCTTAGAGTATTCAATGCCTAATTGTTTCAGGGATGGGCTGCTGGGTCCTTCTTCATAGTATGCCTTAGTCTGGAAGCTCAGCTGAAGCTTGTCCACCATAGGTGGCCCTGCTGGTACCTGAAATACCAATGTCATAGCTTTCAGTGTCACAGGAACACACAAGCCCCCACTGCATGACAAGCTAGCAGACACATGGGGGTTTGGGGAGTATAAATACCTATTTTTGCTTCCTTCTGCTCAAAGTCTCCATGTCCAAACCCTTATCTCCCCCAAGGCCTATTCACTCTGTCAACCTACATTTGTGCTTCTTCTCTGGGCTTTTAACTTTATTCATCAAAAATAAGGATCAAACTCAGGGTATATGAATTGGGAAAAATAAATAGATAAAATAGATGTCATCAGTAAGTGTGCCCAGGCTCCTGGGAGGATCCACCTCCTTACTCACAGAAGTCTAGCAGTGATATTCTCTTTATAAACTGGACATTCCCAAGCACAAATGCCTGGGATAAGAAGATCACAGGCCTGGGGCCTCACTGTTACAAAAGACCTTACTGCCCCTAGGTCATCCCTATAGTTATAGAGAAATCCTGGCAGATTTGATGAAACAAGGCAGACAGCAGCAGCCAAATTGAACTCTATGTCTCATTATGGGGCCTCATTTGTGTGAATTAGAAGCCAGTATTTTTAATAGATCCCCTAATAACCCCCTTAATCACTTAGGAATGACGTATTTATATTGAAGTGAATGTGTGTTGAAATCATTTGGTTGTTACATACTGACTTTTCAAATAGACCACAAATTTTGTAACCCTCTTTGGGTATATCTTTCTCTTCTTTTAGACGTTTGTTTAAATTGGAAGTATCCAGTGGCTCTCTTGACCTCTGAAAGGCCCTAAGAAAACATGAAACCGAGGCATGGTGACAACGTCTGGTCACTCAGCATTAGGGGCCTCCTCAAGTTACTTCTTAGAAAAAGAAAATGTTGTCGCAGAAAACTTGTCGCTACAAATATTCTTTCTAGGTCCATCAGTGGACCAAGTTTCTGAATTCTTGGATTTTTAATTTAACTTAGCCAGTAGGGAATTTCCTAAACTAGAAAAATCTGAGCAAAACCAAAACAAAATCTCACATATAAATCCATATCTTCCAGGTTGATTATAAAATCAGATATGCCTCTGGGAGAAGGTGAGTGAAGAAATGGATTTTTACTCTAGAGAGTCATCTCAAAATCGCATAGATCAAAGGTGAGTAAAAAGTTGCCCACATCCTGCTAAATATCTTACCAGATTCTCATTCTTATTTTCTGGAGCAATTCCGGTGTGCTTTATTAAGAATGTTTGCAAAACGATAGCTTAATCTTTGTCACAGCCATTGGTAACCAGAAACTAATATGCCTCGTGGTCAGCGTAGAAGTGACAGCATAAAACTTCTCTGTAGTAATACTGTCATCTCGAGTTTGAGGGATCATGACACCGTCTGTACGTAGTTTTAAATTCCCCAGTGATGCCAAATATATTTGTGTCAACAGATACTGTTCCAAAATACTGGTGTTCAATTTAGCTGAATACCAGGAGACTGACTCCAACTACTTTGAAGGAATTAAATGTATCTTTAACTATCTCATGTGACAAAACAGTGAAAACTCAGAAAATCTGTATTACGAAGAGTTAGAAAGTAGTAAAGTAAGACATTTCCAAAAAGGTGTTTTCTTTCCCTTCCTTCTTTCCTTCCTTCTTCTCATCCTTCATTTCTTTTCTTCTTTTCTTTTCTTTCTTTCTCTCTCTCTTTTTTCTTTTTCTTTTATCCTTCCTTGCTTGCTTGCTTGTTTCCTTCCTTCCTTCCTTTCTTTTTTTTTTTTTTTTTTTCTTTTTTCTTTTTTTTTGTAGTACTAGGGGATTGCACCCAGGGCCTTGCATATACTTTGCAAACACTCTACCAATGGGCTACACCCCAGCCTCTTTTATATTTTTTATTTTGAGACCAGTCTTGCTAAGAAAACTTAGGATCCTAATGTTGAAGGCTCCTGAGTCATGGGAATTACAGGCTGTGTGTCACAGCGCCCAGCCTCATTGTGTGTTTTCTTTACTTTTACTATCGTAACCCTTTTCAATTCACATTTTTAGCAGCTATATGTGAAAATCCTGTTTTTACCAACTAGTCATAGTGTTATTACCAATGCTAAATAATTGTTGTGAGAAATGTAGAAATCCATCATATGCTGTAGAACCATTCAGCATAGTTTACTTACTTGTGTTTTTTTATTTGTTGCTGTTGTAATTTTTTGTTTTGTTTTGTTTACGCTAGTGCTGTGCATCAAACTGCAGGCCTCATGCATGCTAATTACGTGTTCTACCACTAAGCTAGATCTGCAACTCCTACTCAGCGTAGTGAAATACTGTCATAGTACAAATAACCGCCAAAGTAATATTTAATTTGGAATATCTTCTTGAGCTGTAAGATTTGCTAAGTACTTTTATGATTGCCTTATATAAACTTCTCAACAATTTTATGCGATCGGTAAAATAATTTGCTGATTCATACCATAATGATCATAATGGCTAAGACTTTTATTTTTTGTTGTTAAGTGCCATCGAGTCAAGTCCGACTCATATCCCTGTATACATGAGAGCAAAACACTATCTACACCATGCCATACACACAATCTCTCTAACCCTATTGTTGCAGCCATTGTGTAGAACCTACTATGTGCCAGGTTCTTAGGGTTGTATGTATTCTTTTCTTGTTTTCGTTTCTTGTATTTGTTATTTTCTTACAATTCCCCACAAAGCAGTGCTCTCTTCATTCCCACATTAGGTATAAAGAACCTGAGCCACAGATTTGAAGCAGCCTGTCCAAGATCCCATAGCTGTAAACAATAGAGCCAACACACTCAAACTTGGGCACACTGGCTCCCAGCTCAATCTTTTCCTTGCTAAATTGCTGCGTTAACTACATTTTCTTTGAGACTTTGGTGCTCCAGGCACTGTATCAAATCATCATATGCCGAGTTAATTAGATTGTTTCTCCATGAGGAACTCATTATTTTCTCCAGTTTTGAGATGAGGAACAAAGCCTTACTGGTTTTGTATAGACATACCCTCTGGATTGAAGGAAATAAATCAACACTCCATCACCTTTGCATCTAATTGGTAAACTAGCCTTGCAATTTTTTAAGTGCTACTTGCTCAGAGCTTAGAGCTGAGATTCAAAACCTGATCTTTCGTGGATCCAAAGTTCATTCTCCTTCCACCTTACAGCCCAGGAAAAGTTGATTTGGCTTCTAAAGATGCAGTGGCACACAGGGTAAAGAACATGCACTGTGAAAATCCAATTTATCATTTCATGAAATAGAAGCACTCTCGAAACAGCCATTGAAAACCCTATGAATAGCAGGGAAGCACTGATAATAGTGCTGGGCATGGCACAATGTCAAGGAGGGTTTTACTCTGTTGTACATAGGGTCACTATGAGTCAGAACCGACTCCATGGCACCTAACAACATTATGGCAGAACCTGAACAGACAAGCAAAGTAGTTTATCCATGTGCACAAGACAAACACGAAATTAATGTTGGCCTTGAAACAGATTCCACTTAATTTAACTTTTAAAAATTTGAGTCTTCAGGGAAATTTTTGCTGTGGTATATTCTTTATTTGATAACAAGGTTGGCATTGTTTTTCTTATTTGAAAAATGGAACAAAGAACTGCAGTTTGTAAAGGTGCTCCATTAGGTGAATGTTTTGCTTGATTAGACATTTTGGTAAGCCAGTATAGTTTTCATATATGGCTACAAAAGTTGCAGTCAAATCCAGAATTACAATAGGAAGCAAGTCTGGGAAGGTGGTAATTTGATTCACCTTGCTGGTTTAGAGCAGGTGTATTCTATAGACCAAATACAATAAGCCAAGACTCCATCACCTTTGCACCTACCCAGGAAACTTGCTTTGTGGAAAAGTTCTTCAAATTGCCAGGAATTTTTCTCTATCTTAGCTCCTATAAGCTGAACATAAAAGGTAGCTGAATTGTATCCCTTTATACTGTTTTCTTTTTAAAATATATACACACATATATACTGACTTTTCTTTTATCTCTTTTTTTTTGTACTAGGGTCCTGAACCCAGGGCCACACATATCCTTTGCAAGCGCTCTGCCACTGAGTTGCACCTCTAACCCCTTTTTAAAATTTTTTATTTTGAGTCAGAGGTCTCATTAAATGAGACAGGCTACCTTTGGCCTCAAACCTATGATTCTCCTGTCTCCACCTGTAAAGTTGCAAGGATTACAGGCATGAGCCACCACGCCTGGCATTATACTGAATTTTCTATAGTGCATGTGATGGCTTTGATTATTGGAGAAAAAGACAGCCACCATAAGTGTATTACTTTCCACATAGTAGGTACTCAGCAAATTCAGCTGAACTGAAATAAAATCCATTTGAAAGATCAACCCTTACCCCTTGATTTTAAAAAAATCATAGATATAGCCTAAAGACATAATCAAATCCATAAATAAAGAGTGATGCACACATACTTAACGCAGAGTTGTAACAATGAAAAAAATGAAAGCAATCCAATTACACAATAATGAGAACTATAAAATAAGTGCTATAATCATGAAGAAATATTATGCAACCATTTAAACTATATAACACATTTTCGGTCATGAGAAAATGCTTACGGCATAATGTTAAATTTATAACATAACGCATATACTAAATTGTGTTTCATTGTGAGTTCAGCACCACAGGGAAACTGCACAGAAAAAACAGCTGGAAGGGAATGTGCAAAACTACTAATAACAGTGCTTCCACATAGTGAAATTATTGGCTTTTTCCTTCCATATTTCCTTATTTCAGAATCTGTCTTAAATAACAATAACACATTATTCTAATAATTAGACAATAGTTAAAAACTAGAAAAACATTTCTATGGGAAAAATTCCATTCCCATAGCAGCTAAAAATCAATGAAAAGTTTATGCACTTATGATCTAACCTAAATCTATCAAGTGGTTCTCAATCCATTGAGGACCACCTAATTGAGTTTCCAAAATCCCTATAGGCAATTTGCTCTAAAGTATAACCAATAAAAAAAAATTTTTAAGTGTACCTTCATTTCTCTAGTTTCAATCTGAATCCACTGTAAATCAGAGATTTGTTGGAATATGTATACTTATGTCATATTTGAACACCGCATTCTTTTTCTAAATATATTCCTTTCATCTTCTCCTCCTTATGTTCACTTATTTTGCTGTCTTTTTATTTTTGTTATATTTTATTTCTTACATATTGTTTATTATGTCAAGTTCTTGGGGCACTGATTCTCCTGTTTACTGTCTCCTGATTCTCCCTCAATGAGCTGTTTTCTCTCTGTAATTTTGAATTGCGAACATATCTTTAGCAGGTGCATTGTTTCTTTAGATGCTCCGTGTGCCTTGATCTATAAAATTGTCTCCGAAGAGATTTTGTGTTTATTTCTGTCAGGACTCTCATAGATTTCATCAAATCTGTATTAGAGTTGTCTAGAGGAACAGAACCCACAGAGAATATATGTAATTATAAAAGGGGATTTATTGGATTTACTTACATTATGTTTTTGCTGTTGTTAGGTGCTTTAGAGTCAACAGGCAAAACACTATTGTCAGTGCTTCTCTGCTATTCATAGGGTTTTCAATGGCAGATTGATTTTTGGGAGTAGGTTGCCAGATCCTTCTGCCAAGCCTACAGTATCTGGTGTTCCCAGGCGGTCTCCCATCCAAGTACTAACCATCAGGACCTTTCTTAGCTTCCAACATCTGATGGGATCAGATGCCACAGAGCTACAGCTGCAGGCACTTACATTATAGGAGTATGGATAATCCCACAAAGGCTGGCTGCATGCTAGAGAGCCAGAGAAATCAACAGTTGCTCAGGATAAAAAGATGGAAGTCTCAGGACAAGAGGGACCAATGATGCAATCCCAGTCCAAGGCCAAAGGCCTGGAAGCTCCAGAAAGAGTCCCTGCCTAGAGAGTCACAGGTGTAAGACGCTGGCGGCTAATGTGCACCGGCAATGGCAGTAGCAATAGATGCACATACTCAGGCAAAACTGAGCTTTCAAGGGCTGTCTGGCTTCCTTCTTCTTCCACTTTTGTTCTATCTGAGACCCCAGGCCTTCTCCCCTCAGTTGCTATTCCATGCTAATCGTCTCTGTAAACACCCTCACCGATCCAAACAGAAATGTGCTTTACTAACCTCCTAGGTATCTCTCAGTCCAATCCAGTTGACAATCAAGGTTAACCATTGTACCATCCTAGACCCATTTTTATAGCAATTTCTGGGCTTGGGTTCTCATACCATGCGGGCAGTATAAACTAAGATTTTATACTTTTGTATCAGTTATGCTTTCTCAAAGGAGATTCCTTTCAGGAAATGCCCAGGGCACAAGCTTCCATTACTATATAAATGTGGTGTGCCTAGCACTCTTTCTTCAAAGGGACTAACTCTCCTGGGCTTCAGTTGCTAAGCAGAGTTGGGTTGTTTGTTTGTTTGTTTGTTTTTTGACAGGGTCTCACCATGTAGCCCAGGCTGGCCCTGAACTCAAATCCCCCTGCCTCAGCCTCCTGACTGTTGGGATTACAGGCAAGCACCATTATGTCTGGCTTAAACCAAGTTCTTGGTCCCAGCTGCCCACCACAGTGGCAAGAACTTAATCATGGCCTTCATCTTTGCATGGTGCTAAAATGCCAGCCATGGCCATTACGATCTATGTCCAGGTGCAGTGCCACCATGATTTCTTTAACATAGTTTTATACACATATGGCTCTAGTTTTGAGTTTTACCTTCTCTTTTGGTGCCTAAGTATTTCCTTTTGAAAGAGAGAGAGAGAGAGAGAGAGAGAGAGAGAGAGAGAGAGAGTGTGTATTATATAATAAATGTGTTTTTTTTCACAGTACTGGAGGATTGAGCCAAGAATCTTTCATATGCTAATTAGGCAAGTGCTCTATCACTGAACTGCACCCCCAGCCCCTTTATTTGTTTGTTTGTTTGTTTATGTTGCTGTGGATTGAACCCAGGGCCTTATGCATGCTGGGCAAGCACTCTACCACTGAGCTACATCCTCACCTCCCTATTTTCTGTTTTGAGGCAGGATCTTCCTACATTGTGCAGTCTGCCTTTGCCTTGAACTCAAGTTCCTCCAAGTGACTGTGGTAACAGGTGTTTGCCACAGTGCCTGACAGGTCGTGTACATGCTCAAGTGCATCCGATCCACATGTGACTCTAATTCATATCTGATTTTGTAGTTCTCTAAAACTGTTGGAAGGGGCTGGGATTTAGCTCAATTGGTAGAGTGCAACTCTGCAGTCTCTGAGATCCTGGGTTCGATTCCCAGCACCGCAAAAATGGGCGAAGGACGTGGTAATCCACTCCTGAGGCAATCTAGAAACAATCAGCCATTGAAAACCCTTTGAGGGTCGCTATGAGTCAGACATGACTCGATGGCCCCTAACAGCAGCACAAAATTGTTGGAAAGATGTCAATTAGATTTGAGAATGCACAGTATAATTTAAATATTATCAAATTTTAGCCAGAAATGTGATTGTTTGCAGTGGGAAGCAGTCGGTGGAACTCTTGAGCTGTGGAGTAGGAAGTTACCTCAAATGGATCTCAAGTCCTCCAGGAGCTCTCTAGACAAGAGCATCTCAGGCTCCAGGGGTGTAGCTGGTGTGTTGCTATCCATTTTGCAGGGTGTCACAAGCAGTTATTTATTAATGACAAAGTGTCCGTGTTTCCCAATTTTTTACCTTTTAAAATAAATCCACAGCTCTGCCTGTGTGAATCAATGATCCTCACTTCCTCAGGTTCTTCGCTGGGTAGAAACGATCTCAGAAGACCATCTTCCATGTGCGATGATGTGGGCAAAAAAAGAAAAAGCCAAAAATTACTATGAAATGTATTCATGTTCCCTTTCGACATCCTCTGAAGACACCCTTAACCACAAACTACTGATAAATTAGTTCCTCAAAAGTAAACATTGTGCTTCATAATGACAAGCAGAAAACTCGTTTTGCTTTCTGCATCTTTCCCAAGATTCTCCTCATGGTTAATTCCCAAGTGCAGTTTCACTCATATGACACATAATTTGTGAAGCATGTGCTGTAGCTGCCCACTTCCCATAAGAGGAAGATGACTGGGCTTCTTTCCTCAGCATGAGTCTGGTCCTGAGCCAGTGAAACAGCCCCAGTAAAGGAAAAGCAAAACCTGGCTCAATGGGGCATCCTTAACCTTGCTCTGCCTTCTCTATGCCTGTAGCTGCTCTCGCTCCTGAGATTTCCAGGGTTTGTGTCCACTTTGTCCTTGGTGGTGGTGAACATTTTAAGAGGAAGGAGAGTTAGATATAAATAAGCTCAACCCAGTGGCCATTGATTAGTAAGTTCTGATTTTACCTACATCACTTAAATGATTTTTTCTTCAATTACATGACATTTCAAAGAGACCCATGGTAAAAGTTTTAACATAAATTTTATTCTTTGCTGTGTAGAACATTGCCAAGATTTTTGCAAGCTCTTGTCACCTGTCACCTCACTCACTCTAGGAGAGTCCTCTAAGGAAAGGTGAGAGGGTTATTACTTCATTTATCTCAGTGCAGAAGCTGCCCAGTGCTGAAGTCACCACTGAAAACCCACCACTGCCCGAGAACCCACTGCCTGTCCACTGGGTAAACCTGGGGCAGTTCCATTAGCAGTGACCTGAATCCTTTCCTGCCTGGATTTTCCCTTTGGCAGCTATGATCTTGACCTAGTAGTGCTATCTAAACTTTCCCTCTCTTAGCTTAAAGGATGGGTGTGGCTCTCATGCTAATTCTTTCATGTCTCAGGTCCACCACTTCCAAAATTCTCATACATACCACAGCCTTTCCCACCATAAATCTTCCCCCTGGTGCTCCTAAAATGAATCTATATGGGCTTTCACACAAGCCAACTGTACATTTATCACTTTGGCTTGTGTTGACCATTGGCCATAATCTTCTAATTTATAACAGATGAACTAGCATGAATCATGCAGGAATGGTAGGAATGACTGTGACAAATCTTTGGAAAGACAAACATTACTTTGTGATGGGAAAATGGTCAATTGTGTAAAAAGCATCTGAATTGATTGGGTTGATGTAGCAATCATGTAACTACTTAATATATGGGATTTTTCTCACACTCTGATAACAGCTTTATTGCATTCTAGTCCTTGTCATTTATTGCCTCCTAGGATCATAAAAATTGAAAAGAACATGTTATGCTTTGACTGGCTGAGTTGAATTTGTGATTTATTTGACCAGAAATGTGCCCTTTAACCATGGTATTTGTGTTTATGGTCATAGGTCATTTGACAGTAAATTAATGAACATAACTAGACAGCACACAAGAGATTAGACTACTTTCCTACTGTAGAGTTTCTAATTTGGTTATTTCTTTTAGGGCCAAACTCTGCTTGATTTTTAAATTTTTGTTCTATAACTTTATAAAAGCTGTACGGATTAAGTTAGCAGGGCAAACTAGGTATGAAAAGGTCATGGAGTTTCTTCATACTACTTCAGACCTGATGAGACAGATCTGCCCAGAGTTGCACTTAAATGTGTGAGACCCTCGAAGCAGTGAGCAGACAAGAGGGAAAGGGCAGCAACTTTGTGGTACAAAGATGAAAAGACCTTATGTGCACAACAGAAGGTGGACAGGGAAGATAGAGGCCTGGTCCTTTGCTTGGCCTCCATCCTATGCCCAGAAACAATGGCTCAGCATCAGTCCAAGGAGAGTATGAGAGAAAGAGACTTCCCAGGTAATGACACTGTTGGATGGCTCCCTGTACTGTTGGAAGGGACAGTCTGGGATAAACTAAAAGGTGAGCAAGAGAACCTGGCAGAAAAAAACAAAAACATAAACAAAAAGGCTTTGAGTTGAGAGTATCAATTTATTTGCTATCCTTAGCAGATATATTGGAGCTGATTTAAAAGTCCTCCCACAACTTTTTTTTTTAATTGGAAGCTTTATTAAGACTAGGACAATGACTGTTAGGAAAACAGGTTGGAAATTTGGAGTGTAGCATTTACAGATTGTGATTCTGGAGTGTCATTTAAAAACCTGAGGAGATACAATGTGAGTGAGGAGAGGGATTTGACAAAGCCACAAGCCAAAAAAATGAAGAAGAGATTTAAAAACAAAAAAACCAAACAGAAACCACTAGTTGTTGTTGTTGTTAGGTGCCGTCGAGTCGGTATCTGACTCATAGCGACCCCCTGTACAACAGGGGAAACACTATTGTCAGTGCTTCTCTGCTGTTCATAGGGTTTTCAATGGCAGATTGCTTTTTGGGAGGGGGTTGCCAGGTCCTTCTCCCAAGCCTACAGCTTCTGGTGTTCCCAGGCGGTCTCCCCTCTAGGTACTAACCAGGCCCGACCCTGCTTAACTTCCAAGATCTGACGGGATCGGATGCCACAGGGCTACGGCTGCAGGCGACTTAAATGGTACCTCTCAGCATTTGAACCCTTCCAAATCTCACTCCAAGGCCATCCTCAAGAAACAATGTATTTTGTATTTAATGACTGACAAAGAACTACCAATTTTCAATATGGGCTATTTCTAATTCTACTACAGAAAGAATATTGTTTCAATGTTATAAATTTCCTTTTCCTTTTCTCTTCATTCCCTTTCTTTCCTTCCTCCTCTTTTCCTGGACAAGTCGGTCCTGAAGGCATTTGGTAGAACATGGCAAGGTTTGGCTCCCTGTGGTGGGACTGGTGGAGTATGGAGCCCCAGAGTCCAAGTAAAATGGGAAGAAGAGGCCAGCCTCATAGGAAAATGGTCAGGGTAGAAGTCCCAGTCTAAGCAGGGTGAGGAGATAGGATCGCCACTTTGTTTGAATGTGTCCCCCACAGTTTTCATGTTGGGAACATAATCCCCAAATTCACATGTGGATGGCATTTTGAAGATGGGACTTTTGGGAGTAATTACGGTTAGATGAGGTCATGAGGCTAAAGTCCCCCCATGATAACATTAGTGGTTTTATAAGAAGAGGAAGAGAGATCTGAGCACATAGGTCTCATGCCTCACTCATACCATGTGATGCCTTTACCATGTTATAATGCAGCAAGAAAGCCCTAGCCAGAGGTCAGCCACCTTGACAGTGGACTTCCCAGCAGCCAGAACTGTGAGAAATAAAATTTTTTTCTTTATAAATTACTCAGTCTCAGATTTTCTGTCATAACAGCAGACAACTGATGTGGAGGAGGTGGGGAAAGCAAATAAAGCATGATGCTCGTTTAATTTTGAAGTTCAGAGAAACAGTGAATAATTGTTTAGTATAAATGTAACCCTATGGGAGAAGGATGTGGCAATCCACTCCCAAGGCAAGCCCGAAACAATGAGCCATTGAAAACCCTATGAGGGTCACTATGAGTTGGACACGACTTGATGGCATCTAACAACAAGAACATAAATATAGCCCAAATCTTATATTCATTTTCTATGGTTTATCTGAAATGGAAGTTTAGCTGGCCATCCTATGTTTTGCCTGACAACTCCATGAGGAAGTCTTCCACACAGAGGGTGACCTGATGGAGGTCACTAAGTTCAGGTGGGAGAGGAGGACATCTGGGAGGAAGGAGAGAGGCACCCATCACAGGAGGGCAGAGCAGGAGCAGAGAAGGGAAAGTGTGGGTACAAGAGATGGGTAGCAGAGGTGTGAGATTTCCAGGGCTGCCATAACACATTCCCACAATCTCAATGGCTTCAAAGAAGAGACATTTATTCTCTCAAGCTCTGGAGGGCAGAAGTCTGAAATCAATGTGTCTGTACCTTCAAAGGGCTAAGGGAGAATCCTTCCTTGTTTCTTCCAACTTCTGGTCACTCCGGACATTCCTTGATTTGAGGCTGCAGAACTCCAATCTCTGCCTCAGTTCTTACATGATCTTATTTTCTTTTCTCTGTGCATCTCTTGTAAGGACATTTGTCACTGGATTTAGGACCTGCCCAGATAATCCAGGATGATCTCCTCCACCTCAAGGTCCTTAATTTAATCAGATCTATAAAGTCCTTTTGCCACACAAAGGAATATATTCATAGGTCTGGGATTAGAACATGAGTGTCTTTAGGGAGGGGCAGCAGTATTCTGTCTTCCAAACTTTCCCTTTCCCCCGAATTTCTTAACCCTTATGTGTTCCCCAATCTGGCAATCCCTTTCTAGCATGAGTTCTCTTGTATCCCTTAGTCAGACTTCTGCACTTCCAATACCAACTCCTCCTCTTCCAGTCCAATTTCTACTCATTCTACAAGTCTTGGTTCCTTGGTAAAGTTTTCCCAGGCTATCCTGCCTGGAGAGAACTTCCTAAATCCCACTGTATATAGTAGCTGCACCACTTATGTGGCAAATACTCTGACTATCACGTGTTCATAGAATAGTGTACATGATGTGTACATGTTTAATGAGTGTATTATCCTATCATAAACAGATTGAAAGCAATGGTTTATGCTTCTTTCTAATCCAGGACTGTAGAGCAGTTGAGGGGAGATATATAGCAGGAATGAAAAGTTGAAAGAAGTCTAAAAAAGCCAGAGAGTAGCACTTCCTAGAGCTCTCTCTGTTTCCTTACTTTAGAGCAACAACATTTCACCTTCTTGCTATGGTATAATTATTTGTCACCTGCTCCCATTCTTATATTGAAAACCTAATCCCTAATGCAATGGTTTAGGAGATGGAGACTTTAAGAGACGATTAGGACAGAGACCTCCTAAATCGAGCTGTTGTTAGTTGCCCTCAAGTTGGATCCATCTCATTAGTGACCCTAAATACAACAGAATGAAACACTACCCAACACTGTACCATGCACAGAATCTTCTTATGTTGGAGTCCATTGTTGCGGACACTATGTTTCTTCTCATTTTGAGTGTGCCACATCAGCAAAAGGAGGTCCCAAGGGTTTGACTCCATTCTTGTCATTAAGGTCGACTGTATTTTGAGGAGGAAACTCTTTCACAGTTGTTTCTTGACTGTCTTCCAGCCTAGGGGGCTCATTTTCTGGCATGATAGGATTCGACAGTGCTTTTCTGCTACTTATAGAGTTTTCAATGGCTAATTGTTTCAGAAGTGGGCTGCTGGGTCCTTCTCCCTAGTCTATCCTAGTTTGGAAGTTCAGCTGAAACCTGTCCACCATGGGTAGCCCTGCTGGTATCTGAAATACTGGTGGTGTAGCTTTCAACATCACAGCAACACACAAGCTCCCACTGCAGAGCAAGCTGAAAGACATGTCGGGTTAAATGGGTTTGTTGTTGTTGGTTGTTAGTTGCTACTGAGTGGGACCCAACTCACAGCAACCATCATAGGATATTCAATGGCTGATTGTTCCAGGATTGCTTCTGGAGCAGAAAATGGGCTTAGGGCCCTTAAAACAACACCACAAGAAGCTGCCTTGCCCCTTCTACCATATAAGGACACAGAGAGAAGGTGCTGCTTATGAGATAGAAAGTGGACACTGTCACACATCAAATCTGCTGGCGCCTTAACTTTGGATTCTTGAGTCTTTGGAACTGTGAGAACTCAGTTTCTGTTGTCTATAAGCCACGTAGGTAGTGGCATTTTGTTATAGCCTCCCAAAGAGATTAAGATACTCCTGCAAAAACATGCCAAGATCAAGGGGTCTTTTCTGCACTTTGAGCCAGTGCCAGTGACAACCCTCAGTAATAATTTTACCTCAGATACTTCCTGTCCAAGTTCTCATGCTCCCTTGGTGATACCCATGAGTATGGCCAACAGAGGCTTTGGGGACACTGGGGACACACTTTTGGAAAATGAGCCCCCTAGGCTAGAAGACATTGAAGAAACAACTGCGAAAGAGTTGCCTCCTCAAAATACAGTCGACCTTAATGACAAAAATGGAGTAAAGCCCTGGGACCTCCTTTTGTGGATCTGGCACAACTCAAAATGAGAAGAAACATAGTAGTTGCAACAATGGGCTCCAACATAAACAACACTGCCTCTGCCAAAAGCCTAGCAGGACCAAGTGTCTGTTTTCCCTTCCAGCTACTGTGGCCTACAGATGGTAGAGCAGGTAGTAATGATCACTCCTGAAAATAGGTGTTTTTACTTTTATGTTAATATTTTGAAAAAGTATCATTGCTAGACCATTTCCCTCATTAATGAATTGCATCTATTGAGAAGGTCTTCCTGCTCAAGGGAAATGGACCAGGAAGCTTATTTTTGGCCTTATGATTCTTACTTGTTGTTAGATGCCATTGAGTTGACTCATAGCAACCCTCACAGAGTTTTCAATGGCTGATTGTTTCAGGATTGTTTTCGGGAGTGGATTGCCACATCCTTCTACCATTTTTGCAGTGCTGGGGATGGAACCTGGGTCCTCAGAGAGTGCAGAGCAAGTGCTCCATCAACTGAGCTCAACCACAGCCCCTGTGATTCTTACTACTAGCCTGAAATTCACACCAATAGATTCGTTGTAAAATGCTACCTGTTATCCAATTTTTTATTTTTTTCTATACTGGGTATTTGAACCCAGGGCTTCAAGCATACATCACCCTTGAACTGCACCCCAGCCCTCCTTTTTAAATTTTTATTTTGACACACAGTCTCTGTAAATTATACAGGCTGCCTCTGGCCTCAAATTCACAACCCTCCTGCCTTAGCCTCCTGAGTTTTGCTGGGATTATAGGCATGTGCCAGGGTGCCTGACTTGTTACACATTCTTGACAGATGGGTTGAACCTTTTTGTAATTTGACAAATACTTAACAAGGGAATATTTTTTCCAAGTTTTGGTGAAATATGTAGATGAGTAAGAAATTATGGACTATAAGGCATGAATACAGATAACCTTACAAGAACTATTTCAGGCATACTTTCTGACTCATTACTGGTGATAGATTGGGCCTTAGACCAAGAAAAATTAAGCCCAAGATTAAAAAGAAATAAAAGTCCTTTCAACTCACAGGGCAAAGAACCAAAACTAGATTTCTTGAGTCTTAGATAAATTACAAAGAACCTTTAGAGATTATAAATTTGCTCTTATAGCAATGGAAAAGTGTTTGTTTATTGTTAAAGTGCTGTTTCTATTAAGTATGTTTTACATTTGGATATAGATGTGGGTTTTTGCATGTGTTCACTTGTGGAGGACAAATATGTGACTTGCTCCCTCCCTTTGGGGAAAAAAATCAGGAAGGAACTTAAATACAAGGCTTTTCCTCCCGTTTTACATTCAAACTTGTCCTACAGGAAATGAACAAATAGTGATTCTTGAATATAACATTGTACTTCTCTGTGCTGTAGAACAAAAAAGAGCCTTACAGGAATTTCATGTGTTCCGGAAGCTGGGATTTTAAGGACAAATGTGAAGCTTAGACTTTCATTTCCTGCAGAATAAATGGCAAACTCCTCAGCATAACATCCGAGATCTATAAAATCTCATCCCAGCTTGTTCCCAGCTCTTCCTGCAGCCTTTTTCACCCCATAGCCCCAGCAATGTCCTGTGAACCATATGGAGGATATTTATTTGTACTGTTTTTGAGGGAAGCCCCATGGAGTGCCCCTCTATATTTTCTTTCCACCTCAGCTCTACTGTCAAAATCCCCATATTTCCAGGTACATCTTCAAAAAAAAAAAAAAAGAAAAGAAAGAAAAAGAAAACAAAAGAAAAAGCAAGAAAGCAACCAACCAAGCAAGAAAGAAAGAAAGAAGGAAAGAAAGCACCCATAAAGCTTCTTTGTCACAATTCTTCAAATTAGAATTTCCTCCTCTTTCCTAGTTTTTATAATTTTCCATAATGAAGAACTATAGCTTCTGTAATCAGAAATTAAAAAGTAAAAATTACTTAATAGTTCAGGCTGGGATTTAGCTCAGTGGGTAGAGCGCTGCACTGCAGTCTCTGAGGTCCCGAGTTCAATTCCCAGCACCACAAAAATGGGAGAAGGGCCTGGCAATCCACTCCCAAGGCAATCCCAAAACTGTCAGCCATTGAAAACTCTATGAGGGTCACCATGAGTCAGATACCAACTCGACAGCACCTAACAACAACAACAACAACTTAATAGTTCATTAGATAAAATATATTGTTGTTGTTGTTAGGTACCGTCGAGTCGGTATCCGACTCATAACAACCCTTTGTACAACAGGGGAACACTATTGTCAGTGCTTCTCTGCTGTTCATAGGGTTTTCAATGGCAGATTGATTTTTGGAAGGGGGTTGCCAGGTCCTTCTCCCAAGCCTACAACTCCTGGTGTTTCCAGGCGGTCTCCCATCCAGGTACTAATCAGGCCTGACCCTGCTTAGCTTCCGAGATCTGACGGGATCGGATGCCACAGGGCTACAGCTGCAGGCAGATAAAATATATACTTTTTTTTTTTTTTTTGCACTGGGATTTGAATCCAGGGCCTCACACTTGCTCGGCAAGCACTAAGTGCTTCAGCACTGAGCATCACTCATATCCCCTTTTTAAAATTGTTTTTAAAAACTGAAACAGAGTTTCACTAAGTTGTGCATGCTGCCTCTGGCCTCAAACTTGCAATCTTCTTTCCTCAGTCTCCTGAGATATTGGTTTTACAGGTGTGCACCATTGTGCCCAGAGAACATACATTTTTGATAAGGGCAAGAAATTCTTTCAAAACCAAAGAGGTACATTCATACATCTAAACACACTGACAATGACAACAAAAAGAAATAAATTCCAGCCAACAAAGGAAGCACCATTAAGACATAAAATTTTCCAGTAGACTACAAATAATTTTTATGTGTGTGAGGGCATTTGATACCATCTCTATTATGTAGCTTAGGCTGGCCTCCACCTGGAGATTCTCCTGCCTCAGCCTCCTGAGTGCTGGGATTACAGGTGTGTGCCACCACACTTGGCTCAAATAATTATTTTTAAAGAATAATGGAAAGGATCCAGGTGTGGTGGCACAAGCTTATAAGTCCAGCACTTGAGGGGTTGAGGCAGGAGGATTGTGAGTTTGAGGCCAGTGTGGGCTATATAGTGAGACCCTATCTCAAAAAGCACTGAAGATATAGCTTAGTGGTAAAGTACTTGCCCAGCATGTGCAAGGCTCTAGGTTTGATCCCAAGCACTGCAAAACAATAATAATGATGGGAGGGCAGAAAGCATTAAAACCCTACAATTACCTTAATAAAAAAAAAAAAACAATGTGACCTATAAGAAGAAGAGTAATTTTTTTTTTTTTCCCGGTACTGGGGGTTGAACCCAGGGCCTTGCACTTTCATGTTTTGCAAGTGCTGTACCACTGAGCTGCACCCTCAGCCCATTCTTTTACATTTTTGAGACAGGGTCTTGCTAAATTATGCAAGCTGCTTCTGGTCTCCAACTTGTGATCCTCCTGCCTCTGCCTCCCAAGTCACTGGGGTTACAGGTGTGCACCACCACGCCCAGTGAAAATCACATTTTAATGGGAGATTTTAATGACTAGTGTATGTAATATGCCTATAAATTTTCCTCAAATTTATATATGGTTTTAATTTACATACTAACAAAAATTCCAATGTGATTTTTTAAATGTAGAAAAATGAAGTGAAATTTATTGAGAAAAGCTAGACAAAAATTTAAACACATTTGAAAAAAGAATGCAATGGGTGTAGTTCTACCTAATATGAGGCTGTACAAAAGCTGCAATAATTAATGTACAATGCCACAGGAAGATGATTACAGAGGTAAATTCATAGAGCAGAGAAGATAGCTCAGAAATACATCCTCATCCTTACAACACATCGGTAAAGACAATGAGAAAAGAAAGGATTTTCAATAAATGATGTTGAGAAAAATTTTAGGTCTTTAAAAAGAAGCACTTACTTGATAATAAAATGTATTCTAAGTAGGATGTTAAAAATAAAGACAGTAAGAATTTCAAAGTAGAATAAATGACTATCAAAGGTTACAAGTATGCTGAGGAATCAGAAACAGAATGAAGTAATACTTGGTTGCATGAGTCACAGACTTTTGCATATTAAATATGAGCAGATGTAATAACTGATGTGCAGCAGCTTCATGCTGACAAAGATCCTCCCTCACCCACCTTCGACCCCCATGCTCACTCCGAACACGTGACAATAGTGAATAGGATATAAAAATGGAAAATCAGAATGATATAATTAGGTTCAAAAAACATAAGTGGGCCAGGTGTGGTGGCTCAAGCCTGTAATCCCAGTGACTCACGAGGCAGAGGCAGAGGATCGCAGGTTCGAGGGCAGAGGCAGCCTGTATAACTTAGCAAGAACCTGTCTCAAGATAAAAAAATTTTTTAAAAGAGCCGGGGTGGGGGGTGCACCCCAGTGGTAGAGCCCTTGCAAAGTATGTATGAGGCTCTGGATTCAATCCTCAAGTACCCTAAGGACAACAGCAGCAGCAGCAGGAGCAGCAGCAGCAACAACAAAACTGTGTAAACAGAAATACCTCCGTGGCAAGGAAACAAGGTGGCACAGTGACAAGAGCTGGATTGCAGCTATGTTCCTGCTGGCCTTGACTTCCCATGTCCAGGTTTCACTCCCACAGGTTGGTGGGCAGCATCAGTCAGAGAACCTTGAGGGGTAAGGGGTGAGGCTCCTTCTTGCCATGGGACACTGACATAGAAATTTAGCCAACCTATTGCTTACAGCCATGGACTCATAGGAAGCTGTGGATGAGAGTCACGTGTGGCCTGTTACAGTGATGGAATCTGTGCTATGAGGCGGGAATCCCCAAAGTAGTACTGTGTTTCTCCTTCTGAAGAGGTGGCCCCAGGCTGCTGCATGGAAACAACAGTAGCATCAGGTAAGAGGTGGTGAGAATGCAAAGGAAGGGAAAGAGGAAGTAAAGACTAAAACTCTTTCCATGCCAAATGAGCCTCCTGTGAAGTAAAATACCAAAGCCACATTAAAATAGCTAACATAAGAAAAAGAATAAACCCCACCTTCCCTATTGGAACATGAATTTACTCTAGATAAAATTAAGTTTGTGGAACTGTTTGGTAAGCAATTGGAAATGCATGTGCTTATGATGCTCAAAGGGATAAAATAAGATATTCCTTCCATTAAAAAACAGCGTGATAGTATGATGCAAAAATCTTATGAAACAAGAAATAGGTGGATCTGAAAGTTTTGCAATATGAAAAAATTCTGAAGGTCTCTTGCACCACAATGTGGATATACTTGACACCACTGAACTGTCTACCTAAGAATAATTAGGATGGTAAATTTTATGCTCTGTTTTTTATTGCAATGAAAACCATACTCATGCGTAAGCTCCCAGCAACTCCCGTTTAATTTCTTGATGGGCCAAGCAGAAAGCAGGGAGGGATGGAACAGATATTCTGTAAAGCTTCCCAGGTGATTTTGTTCTACTTGGTTCTACAATCAATACCCACAGAAGCAGCAGCAAAAAGTCAAAAGACATTGCATTGGGAAGAGCTGTTGCAAAAGACCTCCTGAAAGTGTTGAAAAGTAAAGATGTCACATTGAAGAAGAAGGTATGCCTGACTCATATCATGGCATTTTTAGGTGAATAGAGAGGTAGGAGAAGAATTGATGCTTTTGAATTATGGTGTTGGAGACAAATATTGAGTATACCACAGACTGCCAAAAGAATCAACAGATTTATCCTAGAAGATGTGCACCAAAGTGCTCCTTGGAAGCAAGGACGGCTCAACTGAGTCTTACATTTTGGACATATTGTTAGGAGGGACCAATCCCTGCAGGACATGATGTTTGGGAGAGTGACAGGTCACTGAATAAAAGGACACTCTCAATTAGATGGATTGACACAGTGACTGCAACAATGGGTTTAAACATAAAAAGATCGTGTGCATAGCAGTGTTCTGCAGTGTTTTGTTCTATTGTATACAGGGTCTCTATAAGTCAGACTTGACTGGATGGCACCTAACAACAACAAGGAGAAAACCACTGAATTGTGCAGTATTTTTACAGACTCACCTAAAACAAAGCCCCGTGAATTTGAAAGAAAAAGCAAACAAGAGAGTGGATCTAAAGATTCTTAAGAGAGATATAAAGAAAATATAGAAATAAAAGAACTGTGGAAATGACAACCAGTGTAGAAGTTATTGGTGATTGGCAAGATAGAATGTAAAGAAAAAAACTTAGATAACAAGAGTGGTACATAGTAATTAAGGGGAAAATAATGTTCAATAAATTTGTATGTATCTAACAACATAGTTCTAAAACGTATAAAGCAAAAATTGACAAAATTAAAAGGGAATGCATACCCAAAATCATGATGGAAAATGTTTAACACCTTTATCAAAAGCTATTAAATACAGGAGATAAAAATCTTTAGGAAGGATATAGGATATTTAGAGAATTAATTAATGAGATTGATGTAATAGGGATGTAGAGAATCTTGAAATTGACAATTTGTTCATTCTTTTCCAAACACATGAAGCAATTATAAAAACTGACATCATACAAGATCACAAGTAAATCTCAAGTTTTAAAAAATCAACATCAAACAGATTACATAGTTTTTATTATTTATAATTTTTTTATTCTGGTGCTTTTGTTGTTAGGTGCAATCGAGTTGGGTCTGATTCACAGCAACTCTCACAGAGGTTTCAATGGCTGATTGTTTGGGGATTGCTGTGGGAGTGGATTTCCACATCCTCCTCCCATTTTTGTGGTGCTGGGGATTGAATTCAGGGCCTCCGAGAGCACAGGGTGGCATTCAATCAAATGAGCTAAACCTCAACCCCTTTATTCTGATATGTTTCTGAAATTATGGCAGAACATTATTTGATAAAGCTGTGTAACTAAACCATTTTAAAACTTGGTGGCTTAAGACAACAACTTATTATCTCTCATGGTTTTAGGGGTTGTTGGGCTCATCTGGGCAGTTCTTCTTGGGGTGACTCATATAGTTTAGCCATATGACAGCTGAGGCTAGTGTCATGAAAGTTTCTTCACTCACAGATTAGACCCTTGAGCCAGGATGACTAGAATTGCTGGTGTTGGGCAGGCAACTGTTTCTCCACAAGATTTTTCCATGTGGCCAGCTTGAGCTTCCTCACAACATGGTGGCTTCAGGGAAGTTGAACTTTAATTGTGACTCAGGAATCCAAGAGAGACTCTTCCAAGAGACATGTGGATGCTGCCAGTCTATTAAGACCTAGACACAGAAACTTCTACTATATTCTGTTAATCAGGACATTGAAAAACCTGCCCAGATTGAAGGGGAGAGCCATAGACTCCACCTCTTGATGGGAGGAGTGACAGAGAATGAGTAGCCATCTTTAATCTGCCAAAGGATGAAAGACTATACAGGAACCTGCATTATCCTCAGTGGCTAGGCTACCACTGGGATGGTGACTCACAGTGTCTGTCCTGGTTATGCTCAAGTTCCATCCTCAAAAGAGTGTGATTGTTTAGGTCTGTGGAGGGCAGGACTCCTTGGTGACACTCCCAGTAAGAACAGACAATAGGACAGCAGTTTTTTTCGTAAAGAAAACCAAGATGTTCTCATCACAAAACAATGCCTGCCCCAGATATTTATTATTTATTATTTATTAGTTTTAAATCTATTTTTGTCCAAAGTGAGACTCTTCATATGAATCCGTGCTCCTTTCCTCATCTTCCTCACACTCCAAACTTATTCTCTATGTTCCTTTTTTGATTCCAGTAAAAAGTGTTTCCATGCAGCAGCAGTCGGCAGTCCTAGCTAGGCTCTGGAAGGGGATCAGAGAAGAATCAAACATGGAGTTGCCCTCAAGTGTTCACTCTGTAATCAGAAGAAAAAGACAGAGAAAATGACAGTTGCCTCAGAGAGAAAGGGGAAAGTCCCTTAAGGGGCACAGATAGAGTGCTCTGGAAATTCAGAGGTGAGAGAGATGACTTTTTGTTGGCCCCCCTCATCACATGCTGTCACCCAACCATCTCTTGTGTGGTTGTTTTGTCTAATTTTCCAACACAATGTTGTTGAAATCAGCAAGGCAGTCATACTGGACAATGCCTTGTGCTGCTCCCTCCGTACCGGCAGGTTCACAGGCATCTGTCCTCCAGGGGAGGCTGGAGAACTCCGATGGGCATATTGCAGGGGCTATGGGCTTAAGAACACCTGCTTTAACAGAAGAGAATGTCAAAGAAATGGTATCTGAATAAAACCCATGACAATGTAGTCCTTCATTGGCTCACTTATTTTTTTTAATGCATTAAACAAAACAGGAAATTCAAAGTGTTAAAGACTTTTTTCTCTATTGCCACTGTTTATCCCCCTTGGTAGGAAGAAATGTCATCTATTAGTGTCTTCTGCTTCTGATTACTGACATTTCTTTTGGGTATGTTCTTTCACCTTGGCTATGTTGTTGTAGAAATGTCAAAGGTAATTGACTATAACAGCAAAACACACCTCAGGGGTATAGATCCTTTATATAATAATCTCAGATTTGTATGTCAGAGTATTGCCTTTTGGCATCACTTCCAAGTCTTTCTGAAAAACATACTATGTTTCGTTTTTTGTTTCTTATTTTTAAATGACAGATGGTTAGGAAATATCTTCCTCACTCTTATAATTATTTCCCCAGTTTTTCTCCATTAAACAGCAATTACTTTCATGTATAATCTTGCTAAGTAGTTATTTTCTAGCTCCTGAAGAGAATAATCACAGTGAATGTATTCATCTTATGTGCTTCATGGTTTTTCTCAGCGTGAAACTTCTACTGAATATAATTTGTACCACATTAACTAACATAGACACTTACACATGCTTGGCAGTTAATTTTTTTTAAGTGGACCAAATTTTCTGATGAAGCATCTGTTTTATGAAGAGTAGTTTTCCTGGACTCTATCCAAAAGTACCTTCAAAGAGAAATTGGAAATGTCACTACCATATTTCAAACATTTTCCAAGGGAGAGGTGGAGTGAAAAAGTCTTTTTCTTTGGCTTAAATTATCTCACATTTATGCCATGCTAAGCGGTTTATAAAACATGCAAATTATCTGCTTTGTAGAGAAATAAAACCACTTCTGAATTTATTTCCTAATGCTAACAATACAGAAAACAATTTAATTTACATTACACCAAAAAAAAAAAACCTTCAGCTAGATTGAACAATTAAGTATACAAATCAAATTTAGCAAAGTAGTAGAAACTAGAAATAAGCAGTTATGAAATCTACAGAGAAATTATCACTTATTTAAGTTTGGAAGCAGCAAATATAATATCAAAGGACAAAAATAAGAAATTTGATGATCTGTAAATTGAAGTATTGAAGGTGATGTTGACAAACAGCATTATTTTACCAGAGATAAAATAATTACCATGATTAATTTAGAAAAAATAATAGTTAGACTTTGGTATTCAGTGATAACCACATTTCATAAATAATCCTAAAAGCCAATGACACAGAAAGCTATGTTATTTTGTGGAGTCAAAATCTGAATTGTGCTGAGAGCTTAGTATGCTTGACAGAGTCTGTCATGAAAATGTACCCTGTCTAACTCTGTTTTGGTCCATTTGTGTTGCTCTAATAAAATGTCGGGCTGGGATTTAGCTCAGTGGGTAGAGCGCTGCGCTGCAGTCTCTGAGGCCCCGAGTTCAATTCCCAGCACCCCAAAAATGGGAGAAGGGCCTGGCCATCCACTCCCAAGGCAATCCCAAGGCACTGAGCCATTGAAAACCCTATGAGGGTCGCTATGAGTCGGATACTGACTCGACGGCACCTAACAACAACAACAATGTCACAGACTGGGTAATTTATAATGAACAAAATTTATTCTTCACATTTCTAAAGTTTGGGAATTCCAAAGTCAAGTCACAGACAGTGTGGTGGGCTGGTGAGGGTCAACTTTCTGTTTACAAAATGGAGCCTTGAATGCTGCCTCTTCTGGAGAACATGAAACACTGTGTCCTCATATAGCAGAGGGTGAAAGGGGCAAATGGAGGAACTCAACTTGTCAGCCTTATAAGGGCACCTAATCCCATTCACACCATGTGTCTGTCAGCTTGTCATAATGTAGGGGCTTGCGTGTTGTTGTGATGCTGAAAGCTATGCCACTGGTATTTCAGGTACCAGCAGGGTCACCCATGGTGGACCGGTTTCAGCTGAGTTTCCAGACTAAGACAGACTAGGGAGAAGGACTTAGCAGCCCCCTTGCAAAACAATTAGCCACTGAAAATTCTATGCATTACCAGAGAAGCACTGTCAAATATAGTGCCAGCAAGTGAGACCCCCAGGCTGGAAGGTACTCAAGGAACAACTGGGGAAGGGCTGCCTCCTCAAAGTAGAGTTGATCTTAGTGACAAGAATGGAGTAAAGCCATTGAGGGACCTCCTTTTGCTGATGTGGCACAACTCAAAATGAGAATAAACAAAGTGGCTGCAACAATGGGCTCTAACATAAGAAGATTATGTGCATGGCACAGTGTTGGGCAGTGTTTCATTCTGTTGTACAGAGGGTTGTTAGGTGTTGAATCCAACTTGGTGGGACCCAACAATAATCTCATTCATGAGAGCTCCAGCCTCATGATTTAATCACCTGTGGAAGGCTCCATTTCTTATTACTGTTACTTTGGCAATTAAATTTCAAATACGAATTTTTGAGGGTACACGAACATTCAAGTCATAGCAAACCCCAGCACCTGAACTTCACTGGCCTTGTCTTTCTCACTCACTTATTGTGACACACTTATCTTCCAGAAGTCATATGTTAATGCAGTTGTATGATTGAAAGCATTTACTATCATGGTGTTTCTCCAATATGGAGATTCAAAAAGGTGCATTTCTGGAGAATGATATCATTCTTGAAAAATACCCTGGAATGGAGATAAAAGAAAGAAAAATGGAAAGTTAATGAATTTCTGGATATGGTCTCCAAATCAGGACTCCTTAATTGGTTTAAGGGGATTGCAATTTTGAATTTAAAAAAGGAAGCCAGGTGTGGTGGTGTACACATCTATAATCCCAGTATTCAAGAGGCTGAGGCAAGAGTTCCAGACTGGTTTGGGCTACATAGTGAGACTTTATCTCAAAAAAAAAAAAAAGAAAGGAAAGAAAAGAAAAAAGAAAGAAATGAAGGAAGGAAGGAAAGAAGGAAGGAAGGAAGAAAGGCAGGCAAGAAGGTAGGAAGGAAGGAAAGAAAGAAGAGCTATACAGGGTAATGCAATGATTGTTGTTGGTAGGTGCTGTGGAGTGAGGTCAACTCATAGCTACTCTGTACAAGTGATAGAATATTACCCAACACTGTGCCATCCCCAGCACTGTGTCAGTTCGTCTTTGCTATTCATAGGGTTTTCAATGGCTGATTGTTTCAGGAATGGACTGCCATGGCTCTTCTCCCAAGTGTACAGCACCTGGTATTCCCAGGCAGTCTCCCATCCAAATACTAATCTGGCTCAACCCTGCTTAGCTTCCAAGATCAGATGCAAGAGTGGTACGGTAGATAGAGCAATGATTACAAGCCAGTTAATATGAATTCCTGACAGTGAGTCCTTTGGATCAAACTGTCTCTCCAGCAATATCAGTAAATGCCAAGGTGGACAATGCTCAGAATTACCCACTGGACAGTGGGCATGATTATACACCTTAGGAATAATGATAGTGGTTCCCAGCCACACCTGCATTCCTGAGTACAGTCATATCTCCTTCCGGTTTCTTTCTGACCCTGTCCCACCCTGATCAGCCGGTGTCTGGATTGCCCAGGCCCTCCAGCTGGTCTCTATGTTCCAGTGTCTTCCACCCCACCCCGTATGAGGCACTTTCCTCAGAGGTGCTGCTTATAAGGCGGGTGTGGGTGCATCCGTGTAAGCTCTAAATCCCCCAGGGAATGGCCCACTGCCTTCACAAGCCTGCTTCTACTTCTTTAGCCCTGTCTGCAGCCCTCACACTCTGGTCTTGAGCCTCATTTCTCACTTCCCTTTACGGTCACTTTTCTGTCTGGAGAAACAAGGCCCCTGAGGTTCCTCAAGGGAAAGGCATGGCATCTACACCTCCACCTGTCGGTCCTGATGGGCCGTTCCCCTCCCTACCCCTGACCTATCCGGTCTGTTAGGGAAAAGCCTACTTCTGTCAGAAAGATTACCTTGAAGGAGATAGGCAGCCTCTCTCTCCATGTTTCATATCTCACCCCCCAAAAAAGAGATGGGTTCTCCATCTTCTGGACCATCAGTTCACCCTGCAAGCAGGGATAATCAGGTAGGTTTATGTTTTGTTTTTGCTTTTCATTATTATCTGTACGACCCTCAGTCAGACCATAAACTCCTTAATGTCAGAGCCAACATAATATTCAATTTTCAAATTCCAAAGCTCAGTGAGGTGACCGCCATGTGATCTGTATTGTTAAATATTTTCTGAAGTAAGGAAGGAAGGAAGTTGGGTGGGAAGGTGGGCAAGTAGGCATGAAAGGAGACCAGAACCAGGCTTCTCCTCTGTCCAGCCTGCCTCCTGGTTGCTGATGCTCGGCTCAGGAGTGGGGCATATGATCTGGACACCAAGAGGCTGCACTCAGGCCTCACCTCCTGCCTCCAGCTGGGTGTTATGACACACACCTGGAATCCCAGTGATTTGGGAGGCTGAGGCAGGAGGATTGCAAGTTTGAGACCAGAGGGAGCCTGTGCAATTTAGTGAGGCTCTGTCTCAAAGAATGTAAAAGGGTCTGGCGGTGCAGCCCAGTGGTAGTGCAGTTGCCTAGCATGCGTGAGGCCCTGAATTTAACTCCCCAGTACTGCAAACAAGCCTGCAGCCGTAGCCCTGTGGCATCCAATCCCATCAGATCTCAGAAGCTAAGCAGGGTCGGCCTGGTTAGTACTTGGATGGGAGACCGCCTGGGAACACCAGGTGCTGCAGGCTGCAGGCTTGGGAGACGGACCTGGAAACCCACTCCCAAAAATCAATCTGCCATTGAAAACCCTATAAACAGCATAGAAGCATTGACAATAGTGTTTCGCCTGTTGTGCGCAGGGTTGCTCTGAGTTGGATACTGATTCGATGGCACCTAACAATAACAACAACTGCAAACAAACAAATGAAACTCTGCCTCTACTGCCAAAACTAAATATCCCTTGTTCCTCTGTTTCCAGCCTGGAGTCCAAAGCGGAGCTTAGATGGAGGGGCTGCACACTGACATCCAGTGCAATGTGACTACTGTGTGGATCAAGCCTGGAGTTGCAGATGAGAAAGCCTCAACTTATCAATTTATCTGCTCCATGCCAGCCAACACACCAAGTCCTCCGGATGTGTTGCCACATTCCAGACTCTTTTGCAGGCCTTTTGAGAGCAGAGTTAAATCCCAATTTTTCTATTGAGAAAAACGAGACTCAGCCAGGATCCTTGCCAAGTCTCCTCAATGCCAAGGCCATGCTCTGATGATTACACAGCACCATGACACTTCAAGCTTGGAGCCTTTTCTCATTTACAATAAATGTGGTCTGTTGTTGGGATAATGACAACCATGATTCACTTAACAATAGGGATCTGTTCTGAGAAATGTGTCGTTGGGCAGTTTTGTCATCATGGAACATCACGGAGTGTGCTTACACAGGCTGCCGTGGGGTAACATGCATTCATTTTACAGTAAACTTCTTTTTTTTAGTTTAGAGGTAGTACACTGTAAAATAACATTAAACCATATAGTAAACAAATCAGTAACATAGTCATGTATTATGATTATCGAGTGTTTTGCACTATACACCATGTGCTATCCTTTTTACACCTGGCAGCACCATGGGTTTGTTGATACCAATGTTACTAGGTGACGGGAAAGTTTCAGCTCCATTATAATCATGAGAGACAACCCTTGCAAGTGTGATCTGTCAGTGACAGAAATATTACGCAGCACATGGCTGTGTTTGTCACTCATCTGCTGTACAGTGCATTGACCTCAAGGCTCTTGGAGACCATCAACTCTATTTTGTAAGTAAGGAAGCTGACAACTTGACTAGGTTTGTGACCTGAACAATGACTCTAATGTATGGTATAGTCATGCTCTGTAGAGATTTTTTTCTATTTGATATTTAAAAGGGTTGGGTTATTTTTTTTACCCTGGATGGAAAAGCAACACAAACACAATGTTGAAAAAATTGAAAACTAAGTAAAATCAGAAATTAAAAGTGACCTTTATTTCATATTTCTATGATGCTGTTACATGGATAGACATGGCTAGAGACTTAGTTTGCTTGTGCCTCATTTTATCTTTTCAGTTTGCTTGTTTCCAGAACTGGCTGGCTGAACCCAGGGCCCCACACATTCTTCGCAAGTATTTTACCACGGCACTGCACCCCAGCCTCTTTTTTACTTTTCATCTTGAGACAAGGTCTTGCTAAGTCACACAGGCTACTTCTGGGCTCACACTTGAGATCCTTCTCCCTCTGTCTCTGGAGTCACTGTGACTACAGGCCTGTGCCACGGTGCCTGACTTGTGCTTCATTTTAAACAGATATATTTATTAGGTGAATGTTTATATACTTATATAACTCCACACACACAAATAGCTGATATTATGTTCTTTATAAAACATGGTATTTTATTTTATTAATATCCTTTATAAATTTTCGTAAGTGGTGGAAATGATTTTTGCCACAATCAATGAATAGTACTTTCTCAATGGGGAAAAATATGAAAAAATATAATTCCAAAATAAAAACTGCCTATTATCTCATCATCAAGAGAAAAATAACACAAGTAACATGATTTTGGTAGGGGGGTGGGTAGGCGTCTTTTAGTTTTTTTCATTATGTATATGACTGAGACCATTGGAACAGACATTTCAATTCTGTTTTATAGAATGTTTATTCTAAGTTTAAATTCATGGCATCAGTGAATAAGAATGTTAATCATATCTTCACCAAATTTGTGTATTTTTAAAAATTTTTTGCTAATTTTACAGTCTGAAAAGTTGTAAATGTAAACTTATAAAAGCAAATATTGGTTATTGTGAAATTTATTGCTTCTTTATAGTTGTCTTGTGGAACAAATAAAATTTAGCATACAATATTAGATGGTCTATATACTTAAGTTCTAGTTTAAATCATGCCTATTTGCATCTCCTAAACTAAGATAAAAATGGCTTAACTGTAGTTTTGCAAAACTGCATTATATTAAATCCAATCAAATGAATAAGAAAGTACCCCGGAAGGCCAGGCATCAAGTAAAATTTCTGTATCAGAGATGAAGGCAAGATCTCTTTGCAGTCTATTTATTTGCTTATTGTTCTATTTCCTATCGCGTTCCAAAAAGGGAAGACAACAAATACAATGATGCCCATAGCACAGGCGAAAGCAGTCAGACCCACCTGCAATCAGAATTTCTTACTTTACTTCGGGACACTTTGAAGCTACAGTTCCTTTGCAGGGATGCACACCAGAGACAAGCCTGGAGCCGCACCACTGTGGTGTCTGATTCCATCAGAGCTCAGAAGCTAAGCAGGGTCAGGCCTTGGTTAGTCCTTGGATGGGAGACCGCCTGGGAATACCAGGTGCTGTAGGCCTGGAAGAAGGACTTGGCAGCCCACTCCCAAAAAATTATCCGCCATTGAAAACCTTATAAAGAGCAGGGAAGCACTGACAATAGTGCCAGGCATGGCACAGTGTTGATAGTGTTTTATGTATTGTATAGAGGGTCGCTATGATTCCGACCGGACAGGTTGGCACCTAACACCACCACCACCAGATACATAATTCCCAGAATATCAGAATTACAAAGCAGGTCAACTTCAGAAATGGTTAATTGCTAGTTCCCCTTACCACCTGGTAAGTTTCCCCAATGTCCTGTGTCTCTCCTGTTACTTTGAGACTGAAAAAATTTTAACATATATTTATGCCTGCTAAATGTCTAGTATGAATCATACACCATTGTTCACCTTAATATTTTAGCTTCACTGATGAAGGAGAAGGGAAATCACATTTTGCAAATGTCACTGGGGGAGGGGCAATCTGTAGAGTCCACAGGCCTAAGAAGATTCCTCTTCTTTACCGGAGGAGTGACACGGTGGTGTGTAATGTCAGTGTGTAAGGCCACCTCTGGCATCACCAGATAACTACATGAGATAATCCTGGGAGAAGTAGAACAAGAGTGGAATGGAAATGTCTGGATTGTATTTTGCAAACATCAAGACACATGGGAACAAGTGCAAAACTTTGGAATCTGTTACAGCCTGTGAATGCAATGTGATGCTGTCATTAGTGTCGCCATCTGAAAAATGAAATCCCTTCATGCTGAATGTATTTTCTAGCCTGTGACTGTTACTTGTTCGAAGTCAATGCTATCATTGTTCTGTAGCCTTTGTGTTAAAAATGCACGATAATCATGATAATAGAAGAATGGAATCCAAACTCCTGATATTCAAGACCTTAGATAGCAGGGCCCTCTGCAACCATGGAAGCCTGATCTCTCCACAAAGCTTGGCACAAAATCGGCAAGTGTTTCGATCTGCTGTACATAGGGTCGCTATGAGTCGGACTCGACTCGACGGCACCTAACAACAACAACAACAAACATTCCCTCTCCACTGCCATGTGCCATGTTTTTTTTGGTGCTGATCAGTCCATTTGGAGTGCCTTTCTTCCTAAGAGTGTCTGGCAGGTCAATCTATTGCTCAAGAATCATCTCAAATGCTACTTTCTCCATGACATTTTTTTCCTATGAACTCTGCTGTTCTCTGATGCAGGCATAATCTACCCCATTATCAATGTCCTCCATGAGATTTGTACATTTGTTATAATCAATGAGCTTACTCCATAGTTTACATTAAGGTTTAATCTTGGTGTTGTAAATTCTATGGATTTGGAATGTATGTAATAACATGTATCCACCATTATTATAGTACCATTCAAAGTATTTTTACTGTGTATTCCCTATTTATTCCTTCCTGCTTGCCTACCCCTGCCAACCACTGACCTTTCTACTAGTTTCTCCCCTTCAGGTAAATCAGGTAGTTGGAACTTTACCATATGCATCTTTTTGAGATTGGGTTCTTTCACTTAGTAATAAGTGTTCAGGTTTCCTCCATGTTTTTCATTGCTCCATACCTCTTTTCTTTTTAGTGCTGAATAATATTCCAGTGTCTGGATGTATCGCAGTTTATTTATTTGTTTACCTAGTGAAGGACATTATGCTTCCAAGTTTTTGGTAATTATGCATAAAGCTGCTATAAACATCTGTGTGCAGGTTCTCTGTGAACATACATTTTCACGTCCTTTGGGTAAATCCCAAGAAACATCATCATTGGATCATATGGTAAGAGAATGTTTAGTTTTATAAGAAGCTGCCAAACTGTAGTCTAAGGTGACCGTACCATTTTGTATTTTTATCTGCAATGAATGGGTATTCCTGTTGCTATGCCTCCTTGCCAGCATTGGGTGTTGTCATTTGTCTGGGTTTTGATCACTTAAAAAGTTGTTGGTTGTTGCTGGGTGCTGTCTAGTTGGATCGGATTCACAGTGACCTTATGTAGAACAGAATGAAAGACCACCTGGCACTGTGCCATGCAACCTTTTTAATGTCTAAGTTCAATGTTGGAGTCACTGTGTTTCTTCTCATTTTGAGTCATGCCATATCAGCAAAAGGAGGTCCCACTTCTGTCATTTAAGTCGACTCTACTTTGAGGAGGTAAATCTCCCCCAGTTGCTCCTTGAGTGCCTTCCCACTTGGGGGCCTCATTTTGCGCTCTATTTGACAGTGCTTCTATGTTATTCACAGGGTTTTCAATGGCTAATGTTGCAGAAGTGGATTGCTGGTCCTTCTCTCTAGTCTGTCTTAGTCTGGAAGCTCAGCTGAAACCTGTCCACATGGGTGGCCCCGCTGGTATCCGAAATACTAGTGGCATAGCTTTCAGCCTTACATTAACACGCAAGCCCCTACATCACGACAAGCTGACAGACACATGGGGGAATAGGTTGGTGTTGTATCTTAGTGTTTTAAGTTTGCTTATTTCACCTTTGTGGAGCATCTCTTATATACTTATCTGTTATCTATATATCCTCTTTGGTGACATGTCTGTAAGGTCTTTGGCCCATTTTTAAATTGTTTGTTACTTATTGTTGTGTTTTAAGAGTTCTTTGTAATCCCCAGCATCCACACTCCCACAAAAAACCAAATCAAATCAACTCAAGTTCTTTGTATATTTTGCATAACAATCTTTAATCAGACATACTTTTTGAAAATATTTTCTTGGGGTGGGGTGTCGCTCAATGGTAGAGTGTTTGCCTAGCATGTACAAAGGCCCTACATTCAATTCCCAGCCCTGCAAGAAAAGAAAAAGAAAATATTTTCTCCCAGTCTGTGGAGAGTCACATTCTCATTTTCTTGACATTTGCTGTCATAAAGCAGAAATTTTTAATTTCAATGAAGTCCAGGTTGTCTGTTGGTTTTTCACAGATCATGCCTTTGGTGTTATATCTAAAAAAGAATCATCATGCTCAAGGTTACCTTGCTTTTTTATTATGTCATTTTCTGGAAGATTCAGTTTTGTGTTCTATGTTTGGCTATCAGATCCATTTTGAGTGAATTTTTATGAAAGATATCAGGTCATAAGGTTTCTTTCTTTCTTTCTTTCTTTCTTTCTTTTGTGGTACTCGGGGGTTGAACTCTGAGCCTTGCACATACTTTACAAGTTCTCTACTGCTGGGCTGTACTCCTAGCACAGTTTTTATTTTTCATTTTGAGTCAGAGTCTCACCAAGTTATGCAGGCTGCCTCTAGCCTTAGACTTGCTATCCTCCTGCTTCAGCCTCCTGAGCTGCTGGGATTACAGGTGTGTGCCACTGCACTTGGTTTTTTTTTTTTTTTTTTTTTTTTTTGGCATTTGAGTGTCTAATTGTTCTGGCACCATCTGTTGAAGAGATTATTTTTGTTCCACTGAATTGCCTCTACTCCTTTGTCAAAAGTCAGTTGCCCACTTTTGATTGGGTCTTCTTATGAGTTCTCTATTCTGTTCCATTAATCTATTTGTCTGTTCTATCACCAATGCTACCCTGCTGCTATTACTGCAGCTCTACCGAAGTCTTGGAGCTGGCAGAGTCGGTCCTCCAACCTAGTTCTTCTTCTTCAATATTATGTTGACTATTCTGGTTCTTTTGTCTCTCCATATTCACTGCTTTAGGATCAGTTTGTTAGTGCTCACAAAATAGTTTTCTGGGATTTTGATTGGGGTTACTTGAATCTAGATCAAATTAGGAAGAACTGACATCTTAGCACTTTTGAATCTTTCTGTCCCAAATACAGACTATCTCTCCATGTATTTAAGTCTTCTTCTGATAAAGGTTCTTTGAAGGTAAAAGCTACCTCTTACACAGTATGAGTGTCAAAGGCCTCCAGTTTGTTCCTGCACTTCCCTGCAGTGAACTTTTTGCAGAGGAGTAACTAGCCTGCCAGAGACTATATTGGCCATTAGCTTGCACCCAGGTGTGGCTGCATGATTTGTTTTACCAGTGGAATGTAAGTGGAAGTAATGGCTGTTATTTCTGGGATGGTTGTTTGAAGAAGTGGTCATGCCTTTTCCCTGTTTTACCTTGACGCCACCTTGAAACAGAAAACTCTCACGTCCTACAGGACAGCAGGAACTCAAAGTAGGAGCTAGAGTCACTGGATCACCATGTGGAAGAAATTTGCACTATGACCTAGAACAGAATCATTGTACTGTTAAACAAGTGAATTGAACTTTCATTGGGTTAAGCCACTGTGATCTAATATTTTATTTCTTACAGAGCTAGGCCAATTTCCTTCACTAATGCAACTTGGTATCCTTTCAGTTCTTGGCTCATTTCATTTCGTATAGCAATTATTACAAAAATATTTGTTATTAGCCAAGTATGGTGGCACATATCCATAATCCCAGCACTGGGAAGGCTGAGGCAGGAGGATCAACACAAGTTTGAGGCCAGCCTGGTCTACATTGTGAGTTCCAGGCCAGCCTGGGCTATGCAGCAATGCTCTGTCAAAACAAACAAGCAAACAAACAGACCTCAGAGACAAACATAAAAACCTAAAGAAAATATAAATTACCATAGTTATACTGCTAGAACATAGATTAAGATATCTGGTAGCACCAAAATTCTATCCCAACCTTACTTTCAGAGAGTGTAACTGAAAAATAAGCCTCCTCTCCCAAGTCATTTGTTTCACATAAGTGCTTATACTTTGAGATCAATTGTCATTCTGTTCTTGGCAGAAAATAAGATGTTTTGAGAATTGCCGGTCATTCTGGTTGAATGTGGTTGCCAAGTTTTCTTCTGGTTATGTGAGCCAGATGGCCTGTGAACAAATAATGGCAAGATGAAAGGTATTTCTTTTTGATTGTCAGATACTTGGGTCAGATTTTCAAATGAGGCATAATTAGTAAATAGAGGCCCTTGGCCAACAGCACTTCCACTCACACTCCAATTAGTCTTTCATTATAAAGCCATAATGTTATTGCTGGTGTTATTTCTGAGGGTGAGCTAAGTAGAAAAAAAGGGAGACATTTATTAGCCCCAAAATGTCATCCAGCCAAAACAAGAGTGGGTCATTAGCCCTTCAAGTCTAATTTCAGACTAATTCTGTATGATTGAACATTTTATTAGAATACCAGAATAGAGCTGGGTGGGGTGGTGTACATTGGTAATCCTACCACTTGGGAGGCTGTGGCAGGAGGATGATAAGTTCAAGGCCAGCCTGGGCTACATAGTGAGACGGAGAAAGGAAGAAAGAAAGAAAGAAAGAAAGAAAGAAAGAAAGAAAGAAAGAAAGAAAGAGAGAGAGAGAACGAAGCCGAATCTAAAATTTGAAGAGTAAGAAGGAGGTGCAAAGAGCTAAAGTAACCAGAAATTTGCCATACAGCTAGCTATCTATCTAGCTTGCTTGCTTGCTTGCTTGCTTGCTTGCTTGCTTGCTT